>JAOBRD020056230.1:0-10497 GCA_027575215.2 Hydrozoanthus sils
TCACGAAGATCAGAAATTTGACTAGTGTGCTAACGCGCAAGCGGTGCCTCTCACGAAGATCAGAAATTTGACTAGTGTGCTAACGCGCAAGCGGTGCCTCTCACGAAGATCAGAAATTTGACTAGTGTGCTAACGCGCAAGCGGTGCCTCTCACGAAGATCAGAAATTTGACTTTGTTAACACACAAGCGCTCTGTCTCTCAAGACCAGAAACTTGATTAGTGCATTAACACGCAAGCGCCCTGTACCTTACGAAAATCAGAAACTTGATTAGCGCATTAACACTCAAGCGCTCTGTCTCTCACAAAGATCAGAAATTTGACTAGTGTGGTAACGCGCAAGTGCTCCGTGTCTCACAAAGATCAGAAATTTGACTCTGTCTCACGAAGATCAGAATCTAGACTAGTGTGCTAACACGCAAGAGCTCATCTTTCTCAGAGATCCGAAAGTTGGTTAGTGCCAACACGTACGTGATCTGTCCTTTAAAAAACAGACAGATGATTTAACATGTAACGCTCCGTCTCTCTCCGAGATCAGAAACTTGTTATGTGCATTAACACACAAGCGCTCTGTCCCTCACGAAGATCAGGAACTTGGTTAGTGCGTTAACACGCAAGCGCTATGTTCTTAGTCGACAGATGATTCGAACTAAAACTTAGACATTCCGTCTCTCGGGAAGATCAGAAAGTTGATTTGAGTTACGACGCAAGCGCTCTGTTTCTGAAACAGTCCAAACGTACACCTATAATGGCTACCCGCTAAGACAAGAGAAAACGGGAAGAATTTTCTTCTTTTGAAATGTGAAACATGCCACAAAGAAACTGACCTTTTTGAATAGCTTGATTTCTTAGTTCTTTTACTCTTCTATGTGTGTTTGCGAAGTTTGTTATGTACGATAAAACACCTTTAATGTCTAAAAATGGTAGACGGTGACAAATACTCGAGTTTAAACACTATTTAAATAAAGAAATCAGTGTATGTGGGCATAGAAAGCAAAGCACGTGTTTCTACTCAATTTTTTTGGCCTAACAACAGTCCCGTACTTTCTTCCATATCTGATGCTTTGACGGCACGTCGCGAAACGCCAACCTGAAGAAAGCGGTTGAAGACTGCGGTGAATTGGATAGTCAGGCAAAACATAGGACTGCATATATATTGTTACAGGTCAAAATAAATAGATAGAACCTGGCAATGCTCTGGTTGCAGGAGGGTGACGCAAAATCCTGGATACATTCACTTGGCCCGGGTGATTAATACCGGTTTTAAAATGGCTGCCTTGCGTTTTGTTGATGTTTCCGAAGATGGAAATTAACGTAATGAAAGAAAATGCTGTTTCAAAACACCAAACGTGCATGCAACAAAGTTTTGAATAACCCTTTTCAAAGTAATACAATAGTATTACGACGATCTCTGCTAACAACGAAATTAGAAATATTTAACATGTCGAAGCGCACGATTGAGCAAGTGACAACAAATAAAATTTTGCACAAATTTTCCTTTATTTGACAGAATGGTTTCAACAACAAACCCAATTTACAACAGAGTTTAAAAACATGGAGATGAATGAAATGAATTAATTATTCTCAAAGTATTACGTTTCTGTTAGGAAAAGAGACGGAACTTTTTTTATCAAAGAAAAAATACTCAAAACGATCAGCTCTCTATCGCCATCTCAACAAAGCAAAATAAGAAATTTGGTGAAGCCAATAAAACACCGAAATCGTACATGAAACAGCTCGTAAATGAGAGAAAATTCAAACAACAAAAGCAGCTTTGTCGCGTTCTAGCACAGAATCCACAAGTCCTTAAAGTTCAAGCGTCCGACCATTTAGCAGACACGAGGAAAGCTTCATGTCAACTAGCTTCAGTAGCGTGTCTCCCCCGAATTGCTCGTTTACATTCAATGTGAATGTAAACAATGGTGTTTGATTGTCGGCTTGAACTGGCCGCTTGTTTCATCTCTTTTAGCTACGTTTGTGCTTGTTGTTTTTTAACACAACCGTTAAAATATGTTCATTTGCTTTTTCAATAGCTATGCGCGGACAACCTAAAAATAGATTCGTTACATTAAGACCCCCCGCATGGAGTCGGACACTGGATTCACAAGTCAAACTATAGAGAATTGAAACTCTTTACAGATATATTTTTAATCTTAAATGGTAGCTACCGAGCATTGCTGTTGGGAAAGTGCAGAAGTGATTCAAGATATTCTGATAAACTTCTGCCAGCATTAGAAAAGTGATTAGAAGAAGGAAAACGAGTAATTTTACAGTTCCAAACAAAGTCTCAACTCAAGAGATGCCTTCGATGGGTAAACGCGTGTGGCCGAGGTAAACATTTCATCGTAAATCATATCACAAAGCATACCTATATTGGCCAGGAGAAGTAGGACCAACAGAAGAGTTTGATGTGCCTCAGTTAAGGCAATGTTTACTCCAAAAGAGCTTTTGAAAACTAAGGAAACCGAAGCGAAAAGACAACATTAATGTACATTCCAACGGGTAGAACCGAATCTCATATAACACTAATAGTATTTTGTATGTTCAAGTAGAACTGTGTTGAAAAGGAGAACTATACTATTGTTACTATTCAGTTTAGTCGCTCGAGAAACTTCGAACTTTCTTACAAATCAAGGCTTAATGTATTCTTACAATACAGTATGATGACAAACTATTATTGTTCATTTCCTTATGGGAAACTTGAATATTATGGAATTAAAATGGGACACTACTGTACAATTACAAAGCTATTATGTCGAATAATACTCTTAGCTTTAAAAGACTAAATGAGCGGTAGTTTTCAATTTCAGAACACTTCTTTCAACTATTTCCGGGCGGAACCGGCGATAAATTGTGATTTCTTATAACGTGTAATTTGTAAGTGGTGGCTGTGTGAAACAGCTTTAAAACTATATCTAAATACTGATTTATCAAAATAACAAAACTTTCTTAAAGTAGCTGCTGTTTACGAAAATTATAAATATACTAAGATAGGGTGTCTTGGCAGGAAATTTCATATTGGAAAACAGCCAAGTTCAACTAATAATATCGACTTTGACTCACCGCTAAAACTATACTGTAACGATTGTTTAAATTACATTATTCTATCTACATTAAACTTGCCGAGCTCTCAGATCATCAGATTTTGTAGTTTCATTTATTGTATATCATTCTTTATATGTTACGTTTTCTAACGGTCAAGGCGGGTCTTATTCATATAGCTATATAAAAACAAAAAAATACGTACGAAACGCAATAATAATTTGATTGGTGGAGGTTGACGTAATATCCTGGTTATAATCACCTCGCGCGGGGTGCATGATTATAGCCGGTTTCAAAATGGTTGCCTTGCGTTTTGTTAATATTTCCGAGGATGAAATTGACGCAATGAAAGAAAATGCTGTTCCAAAAAACACCAAATGTGCAACAGAATTTTGAATAACCCTTTTCAAAGTAATACAATATCATTACGAAGATTTTGTGAAAACATCACTAATGTAATCCACGACAAGAGAAAAGAAATATAAGATACTCACCGCGTCAGCTTTTAAAAAGAGCTGTCAGTCATAAAGGAAAAATATAGTAAACATAAAACAACAAAAATCAACTTATTTTCAATTAAAATTCAGCAACATTCTACAACGCAAAAGCGGATTAACTAAGTTCTTCGGGCATTAAACTATTCTTTGAAAACGCAAGCTTCTTGATCAAGAGATAAACGTTGTCTAAGATCATGTTCACAAACTATCAAACTAAAACAAGAATCTAAAATAGCAGACATTGAACAGACGGTCTTCAGCCGCTTTTACTGTGTGCCATTGATTTGCACTAGCAACTCTAGTTCGTCAACGCATTTACGCCCCATTTCCGCCAGGCACTGAGTAAAACTTTTCTCTAACTGCTCTTCAAGACTTGGATCTTTGCTAGAAATTGGATAGAAAAGAACTTTGTTAGGTATCAGTAAACAAACGACGCAAACTTATCAAACCTACCGCGCCAGGCTTTTAATTCATCAAGCTTCATTTCTACTATAAATGTACATTTGATTATATCCTTGTAGATATGAAAAATCTAACCGAGTCGAAAGTTTGACTGGTTAGTTTAGGCACTTCACATGATAACGAGGCTACGCTGACTGTTACAGTCACGCACCAAGCGGTTTACTTCTCAAAACATCATATGATAACGAGGCTACGTCCTGCCCCTTTATGGTGACGCAAATCATGTTCTATACACCCTTTAAAGAACTCACGTTTCTTGCTACTTTTTGACATAATATAAAAAGATCATGCATCACGCCAAAACAAAATTCGACAACATAATAGTCAATCAAAGTTTCTGTCCTGTCACAAATATTCGCCGGATTGTTTTCGCGGCTGAAGAACATCCTGGTAGCATCCGTTTTCCTCATTTCTATGCGACGTTATGGCATCATTTGTACAGCCCTCAGAAAGTTGTATAAGTTATTAATCTCTTACGACGTAACACCCCTTAACAACTCAGACAAAAAAAGACTGAACGAAAATTAGGTAACAACTATTTTCAAATGATCCAAGCTTAGAAATGAATAGCATTAGTTAGTTGAGGGCAGGCGTCAAGCTTTTCAGTTTAGTGTAAAGAATTTCGGAGTACGTCAGAGGATTTGAAGCTTATACTACTCACCTGACCAAAAGCTTCACTACCGTCAAGAAGGTGGAACAGTCCTTTACGAAACTCTGAATAACGGAAAAAAAATAAACAACAAGTGTAAGACATCACAAAACCGGCGCTAAGGGACTTGTCAAAAAGTATGGAAGGTGGCTAGAGAAGAAGGAGGTTGGGTCATCAGATTTTTGATCTTGCAATGGGGGGTGGGTCATGTAATTTTTTAGGTCTCGACTGAGGGCGGGTCATGACTTTTAATTCTTTGGCTATTTCAGTTTAATACTTGTTAGAACTGAATATACTCGTACAATATCAGGGCAAATCGCATATTTTTCTTTAAACTGTTCACGAACTAATTTTTAAAAAAGCCAGTAGTAAGAATTTTTATTACATGTCTTAACATGCCACAATTAAACAAAAAGCGCTTCTTCTGCATTAATGCCTTTTTGTGTATTTTTCTTGGTATAGATATCACTTATTACAAAAAAGTGTCTTTAAAGTCCAAAACTGTCAATGTCTTCCATATTGATAGGCATTATATAATGCAAAACGTTTGAGTCAATGTTTATAAATATATGAAAACAGTTTGAAATATTTATTATTATTATAACGGTAGTATGTAACACTTGAAATATATCAAACTAGGTGGCGAACTATAACTAGCTTGGTGTCCTCATTTAAAATAAAACCATAAAAAGTCCGATAAACTCAATCACCTAAATTTTTAAAATCAAAAAATTGTTTTGGCCACCTTGCTTGTTTGGCAAAACATAATAATATGAACTATTTGTATTACTGTTATTAAATTACACTATATTATATAGTTATTATCCCTAGTTGTTAGAACAGTAGAATAAATTCCAGAGCTTTTAAGCTTATTTAAAAATTTTGAAAAAAAAAATGAAGTATGATAAAGTAAAAAGGGTAAAACAAAAGCAACTTTCAGACTCGTAATGGAGACATTTCAACTGACCCTATCGCCCGTGATAAGAGTTGTAATTAATATTTTAAACGCAGAAACAAACCTGTTCTATTTCTAACTTCCTCCTTTCAAGCTCCTTGATCTTCATCTCTTTGCATTCTACATACGTACCACAACTGCATTCGGCATTAACTGCAGCACCCTCTTTCATGTTGTTTGTTGTACGTTTTTCTTTAAACTCCAAATCACGATCAGACTTTTCACCTGAATCTTTGGTGAGAAATGAGGAGGACCATCCTTTTGGAAAGTTTTCACCTTTTTTAGAAACATCGAAAGAAATCCCAGGGAGTGCTTGATTTTGAGCAGTTGTACCAAAAACCAAAGTACCTTTTGCTTGTAGATCTTTATTCTCGTCATGTAGTTTCTTCTCATCTTCAGGAAGCTCTTCTTCACGACCACCCTTAATTGGTTGCTTAGACTTGATACACAAATTCGTATCATTTGCTTCTGCTTGGAAATCTGATATTGCCTCCATTTTGTCTGTTTCTTTTAAACTAGACGTGCTCAACAAACTTGAATTATTTGTCAATGCTTTAGATACGGATTTTGCTTTTGTCTTGTCCTTTTCTTTTTGATGACTTTGATCTAAAGGAAGACCTTTAGAACAATTGCTTTCTACTCGAGTCACATGATTAAGCATGTAGTCAACACATCGTCTTACTTGTAAAACAATCTCTTCGTCACTTGTATAATTACTGCCTTGAGAGTTTCCTTGAGGATGGCTCTCTGATGGGATTAACTTTTCCTGCAAAATTTGACCCTCCTCGTGGTTACTGTTTTGTTCGTCCTGGTCTCCATGTTTCTGGTGTGTGTTCTGTTTTGGAGTGGAGTTTTTGTGCGGCTCTGGGAAAGCAATCCAGTTACTAGTTGCATCAGATCGGTCAAAGTTGTTGGAGACTTCAACTGTATGAACACTTTCCGATTCTAGGCAACGTCCAAGTTCGACTTCTTTTCGTTTAAGATGATCTAAATACTGATTACAGTAACTTCGAGCTGTGTTACCATCGTTCGTAAGGTGGAATATTTTGGTAGCAACTCCTTTCCTTACTGGCGATAGATATATTTTTTCTTTGAGGTTATACATTGCACTACCTTGGTGAGAAGGGACTTTTTCTTTTTCACTTATAGGGAAAGATGTCACGTCAGGGAAAGTTGGTGGCATTGCTACAGTTGTTTTATCCACAATTTTACTCACAGTGTCAAAAGAACAACAATAGCTTTCTTTTTCACTGTCCTCTGTAATGTTACTTGCTTTATCACTTAGTATCAGCTGCTCTACGATAGAAGGTTTTGTTGAACTCGTACTTACATTCGTCTCATTTGATGAGGCATGTTTGATGGCGGAGTGATTAATAATTGGTGCACTAACCACACTTCGCGAGACTGGTGGGCTCTTGACCAATGGCGATCTAACAAACAATGGAGAGTCGTCAACCAAATTATCTTGGTTGGCAACTGACACTTCAAGCTTCTCCTGAGAGACAGGTAAAGTAGGTTTACTAATTGAGTCTATTGCAGTGCGGTTGTTGTCAGAGTAACTTGTGGGCAATGGATCTTCTCGGCTCCTTGTTATGGAACTAATGTTGCTTGTTGAAGAAATTGGTGAAAATTTAGGGAAAAAATGGCTGCTTCCACTTGCCTTGGGTACATCTGCATCATACGTTGGAGAGCTTGGTGAGTAAGGTCTGTTACCACAACACTGCGCCAAGTCTTGTGACGTGCATTGGTTCGTAGGATACAAGGAAAAATTTCCAGTTCCAGAGGAGTCGTTCAAGTCTTGTAACATGCACTTGTTCGTAGGATACATAGAATGATTTGGATACATAGAACGATTTCCAGTTACACAGGAGTCCTTCAAGTTTTGTAACATGCACTTGTTCGTAAGATAAATAGGACAATTTCCAGTTCCCGAGGAGTCGTTCAAATCTTGTAGCATGCACTTGTTCGTAGGATATATAGAACAATTTCCAGTTCCCGCTGAGTCGTTCAAGTCTTGTAACCTGCACTTGTTCGTAGGATACATAGGACGATCTCCAGTTCGAGGGGAGTCGTTCAAATCTTGTAGCACGCACTTGTTCGTAGGATAGATAGAACAATTTCCAAGTCCCGGGGATTCGTTCAAGTCTTGTAACCTGTACTTGTTCGTTGGATAAGTAGGACAGTTTCCTGTTCCAGAGGAGTCGTTCCACTTTACTTCATACCCGTAGGTCTTAGGTGTAACAGTTTTGCTACAAATTGCAAGACAGTTTTCAAAATTAGCAACTGTGTTGGAACATTTGCCAGTAAGACTCTCATCTGTGCTGCTAAAAGAACTAGAGTAATCAACATTTATTACGTCTTCTTCGTAGCTTTCGCCGCCATCTTTACCATGACTAACTGATTTCTTCAATGAAATCTTGTTCTCCCATGCCAATGCAACGGTGGGGTAATGTCTCGACTCATTAACATCGGCTAGCCCGTCCGTACTTTGGTCTTTATTCAAGCCACATGGTAAACTTCCTGCTTCCTTCGGTTTTGATACGGTGGAACTGTCTGCCTGTAAAGTCTTCTCCAACTCTTGTGCGTGCTTTAATGGTAATATGGTTCTTTCATCTGGTTGCCTCTGTATACACAAGATTACAACAGATTTAAGAATAATTATGGTGGAGACTTATGGCAGATATCGAGAACGCATGTTGTTGCCTCTTCATTTAACCTCTTAGATTAGAGTCAATATTAGATAATATAAAGTAAAATTCAAGTACAAAAGCACAAGTCTGTTTCGGTTTGTGTTCTCTTGACACTATAAGACAGTCCAAGGTCAGAAAAGGAATGGAGCCCAGTCCTACTCACCTGTATTAGAACTCTTTTTCCTTGCTCTTGTTCATTCTTCCCCTGACTTGAGGTCTCTGGATTGAGTATTAAAGAACTGTCATCGGAAGATCATTCAATACCATGCAAAGCAAAATTTGAGAGTAGAGGAAACTTGAGGGGATAGTCTGGTGTGTGAATATAACTTGAATTCGCCAAGCATATGAACATGTTCTGTGTTGCTATAAATTTTGCTTTGCTTGCAGCGAAAACCAATCCTTTCTGTTAATGTACACTGTTAAACACTAATATTCAAATAATTTTATGAAATTGTACGCTTCAAACAACTTTGGAGGGTATGCTGAAAATTCCATAGAATCAGCGACTGTGTCAAAAGTTCGAATCAAATGACACTTTGGAATGACTATCAGATTCTATGAGTCGCGTGAATCAATGTACATTGGTTTTGTCTTTTTGCGTTTTTTTCTAGAGCTATGTTATTCCCTACTGCTGGGGGTCCAATGGCGGATCCAGGACTTCCAAAATAGGGGGGGGGCACAGATATATATATGGGCCTTAAAAAAGAAAAAGAAATAGTTTTTTGGGACATTATTTTTAAAAAAAAAATCCCAAAAGGGGGAGGGGAGGGAGGGGCGGCACAGGGTCTTCTCTTAGCTTCCACAATTTGTGCTGATGGCGATTTGCTCCTAGTTCCACCCTCTAAAACTGACTTACTTCCCTTACTGATGCACTCAATAGCACTACTTTCACTTTCCGTTTCCGATACACCTACTTGGGATTTGCAACTTAGTGACTTAGTCCTAGGACGTAGCAAAGTCATGTTTTACCTCTTTTCCTCCTTGTTGGTGTGTTCTTTATGCTTAACGTCGATAAACCCTCTCCTGAACCACACAGACTACTTTCTGTTGTACATGGATAACTACTTGTATTACAAACAAAATCTCTACTTCGAGCCTTCATCACTGACTCTACTGAACAAGAAGAGATACTCTTTGGGCTTTCAGACTCTTCGAGGTATTCATTGTTCGTGACTTCAAGTATTGCTCTTTTTCTTTTGCCTAAAACTGGTGAGCTTTTTTCGGAAAGCTGGCTGCTTAAGTCAAACCCTTCAAGGCTGTTTTTACGTTTCCATCCTCTCCTAATTGGATGTTCATCATATTTCACCAAGTTGTAAATTGGACATCTTGTGTTTAACTGATTTTTGCTATCTCTTTTTAAGTTTTCCATTATCCATAATTTTGTTCTTTCGTATTCATCACAAGGTATACCATCTGCACTAACCTGGAGATTTGGCGGAGGTTCGTGAGTGTCAGTCCAACTTCTTTGTTTTCCAACCGGGTCAGAAGATCTCTCTCTTCTGATGCATCGACCGTAATCATTATCCGAACTAAAATAGCTGAATGGAGATCTTGAAGAACTATCTTGTCGTTCTTGATCATTTTTACAAGTAATAACAGAACGGTTGGAAGGATTGTGAGCATTTCTATCGCCTTGATAACTGTCAAGAGAAAGAGACGATACTGAGGAAGGGCTTTCTTCCCTCAAATAAGACTTTGTGTATTTCTTTGAACGTCTCCTAGAATTTCGAGTGGTTTCTTTTCCTGTTTTGTTAGTTTTTACTTTTAAAGACTGTTTCTGAGTGTCATCCGGTTCCATTATTTTCCTCTTTGATCCATTGGTACAAGCTAAATGGTAATTAATGCGAGCAAAAACAAATTCGTTGGTATTAAGATACAAAAAGAAAAACATAATAAAACAATGGAGCTTTTTTCGCGGGTATAAATATGACCTGAATTTCACTCAAGGTCTTAAAATAACTGAGGAGAAGGTGCCACTTTTGCTCTGCAAACGGTTAGACCTTCGTGTCTTCTCGGATAAGGACGTTAAACCGTAAACAGGCCCTCGGAGTCCAATAATTTGATTCTAAACCTGTTGGGTTCTCTGTCTACCTAAGAGTAGGGAAGCGAAAGAAAGTAAAGGAAAGTAAAAGAAAGAAAGAAAGAAAGAAAGAAAGAAAGAAAGAAAGAAAGAAAGAAAGAAAGAAAGAAAGAAAGAAAGAAAG
>JAOBRD020056337.1:0-10497 GCA_027575215.2 Hydrozoanthus sils
AAACAAATTACAAATGAAGCGTCAAAAGGTCAAATACTTAATACATACAAACATTTGATTGCTACAACTGACAGAATGAAAAGTTCTTTATAAGAAATACTCCGTAAATGCGTAGACAGCTTTGTTGTTTTTATTGTTGAATAAAATATGGTACAAGCTCATTTGCACCAAGCAGAGTTAAATATAACATCAAAATACAAGATTTGAGTCGGAGTTTAAACTATAGGAAACAAACTGACCTACAACACTGTTGACAAGATAACAATCGACACACTGTTTTGATGTCGTGCATACTGATAACTGCTTCAAAAAATCATGAAGACATTGTGTGTGTGTAATTTCTCTTGTGTTTCTCAAACAGCGATGAGAAAAATGGGCGACCAACAGGAAATCTCTTGAGCAAAAGCTTCTTCAGCAACACGCATCACGCTCTCATAATGGCGGTCCTTCAAACATCTTAGCTGTTCGGCAAGATGCAACTTTCTTTTGGGAAACCTTTAAGTTTACATCTTCAAAAAGTCTTTGGAAAACAATATTGAGCACAGTGTTTGAATGCTTAGCCTGGTTTGTGATATAAAATATCGGCGATCACATGGAGAAGAATGGCTCAGCTCCAATACTCTTGCAGTCGATATAAATTCCACAAATGGCGAAAAAAACATCGGTAAAACTCGTTTCACAGATCGGCCGCCGAACGCTCGCCGTACATACAGGAAACAAGCCCAACATCCCTTCGTGACTCATTCGACAAACAAAACGAATTTCTTTCGACTAATATCGCGGCCAAAAAGCCGAAGATAATCCGAAGATTTGAGTTACATTACTTACATCCAAAGCGATAACATAGAGGATACTGCCTGGTAACCAGGCAATAGCCACAACAACACAACAAAAGAGAGGAAACAGAACAGTATACAAAACGGACAAGAGAGACTACGAACACCCCCCTGTAAAAGACAAGAATGGTGTGACTCTCACCAAGCTAGAAGACCAACTTGGAAGATAGAAAGAATACTTTCAGAAGGTATAAAATCGACCCCCCAACAGATACTCCAAACCTAGAAGCCTGCCCAACAATAATTATTGAAGTCGGAAACATTACGGAAGCCGAAGTCGTCACTGCAATAAGCACAAATCGGGAATTGACAAATAGCGTATCGGTATCCCACCTACAACATTTACTGAGCAGGATATGGAATGAGGAGCACACAACGGAAGATTGGCACAAAGGACTTCTTGTGAAACTGCCAGAAAAGGGCGACAGTTCTCTGTGTAACAACTGGAGAGGAATTACGCTGTTACCGATCCCCAGCAAAGTATTGTGCAGCATCATACTGTCGAGGATGAAGAAAATAGTGGACAAACTGACGAGGGATGAACAAGCAGGATTCAGACAAAAGCGTTCCTGTGTTGATCAGATAGCAACCTTAAGGATTATTATGGAACAGACAATTATTCGGGAGAGGGCGCTAAATGGAACAAATGTTGGTATGTTGGTTGAGGTTGGAAAATCAAAGTTTATCAAAGCCATCCTTTGTTTATACACGTTCAAATTTTCCAGGTTTAATACTAGAACAGTGTGTATTCTGTATTTTGCTTCCATTATTTATTCCGTTATAAAGGGAAAACTGTTCGAATGAGCCCAACTCTCCGGTCAGTTTGGCCATTTCGCCATGGTGGACACGGCGAGGAAGCAGTCGGACAAAAGAAGTCACTACCAGTTTAACAAGCAGTTTAGAAATTAGAGTAAAGGCAGCAAATAATATTTCTATGAGCCCAGGAGGAAGGGTCACCTGGCCAGCCGAGTTAAATCTAACGAAGGTTTACATATAAAGGGTTATCTCTTCTAACTGAGTCACGAGCTCTCTTATATTACTCTAAGAGCAAAGAAAATGTTGATTCTTAATTTGTCAAATGTTCTTGTATCTTAAACAGTATTAGTTAGATTCCTTTATACTGTTTATAAAAATAAAACCATCACCGGGTCATGTTCTGTGCCATCCAGACCCAAAACCTGTTCATGCTGTAACAAAATCAACTTTTGCGCTTCAGCTAAAATGTGGGAATTAACTTGGAATCAAAATCTTTACGGGGACAACTCGAGCTTCAGTTATATTTTAAAAACTATTTAAATTGTTTCTGCTTTACAACTACACATAAACAAACTTTAATTTATCTAGAAAATTATTGCGATGAAATATTTATGCCATGGAGGCAGAGAGTAAACGAACGATAAAATATTCTCAGCATTATTTTTCTTTGATGATAACAGCGCTCGTCCAAATCAGTGACCGAGTTGACTAGGATAGGGGAGCCAAGCTCTGTACATAGAAAAAAGTTGTCCCTGCTAGAGGTCACTTTACTTTCAAAACCAAAAAAACAGTTCGCGTCCTGTTGCAAGTAACTCGAACATGAACGCACATGAGCCACATAATCAATGACCATTTGTTTGTTTCTTTGACCATTTTGAATGACAAGTATATCTTATGCTTACAAATAAGGTTCCGCGTTTCCCGAGCTAATTAGGCGGGAAAATGTTAACTGAATGATGCAAAACAATATCACGGCATTAATATGCAACGCCTGAACTGGAAAAGACTCATAGGGGTGTTTCCTTGAGGTTATTCAAATATGGTTCCCGAGAGTTACTCGTTAACTGTTCTCTTGGTGAGGAGTTGATGGGTGTTAGTGATCCCGGTTGACTTGAGTGTTTCTGGTTGTCCAAAGGTAACTCGTCGCGTCCTGACGGCGATTGACATGTTTTTCTTTGAGTTCGAGTTAAATACTCGTTTACTGGACTGACAGGCTTTTCAAATAACAAGGGGAAAGGTTTAGTGTGTTCTTTGAGAGAATTCCCGGTCTGTGCATGCGGGTGCAAGGCGACTGAAGAGTGGGTCCCATACAACGGTTGTGGCGGGCTTCGCGGGTGGTCTCCCTCAGCAGGTGACATCGAGGGTACTAAAATAGCTCCCGAGGGGGTCTGAGTAAGAGGTGTCAAGTTCTTGTGTTGGATTGGCTGCAAACGTACGGGGTCTCCAAGCGGTTTGTGCGCTGCAGCAACAGGGGCCAGAAAAAAAAGATTCTGTCGATAAAAAAGTGTAGATCGTAAGTAAATCATCAGGCTTAGGTAGAACCCGAAAGCTTGTACCTTATACGGTCCCATCCCCCTACCCCACGGGCCTGTATCTTTTCTAATTTTGTCGACAAAATCAAGTGAAGCTAATGGCGAATTAGTGAAAACACAATGAAAATTGCACTGCTCCGGTTTCACTTTACCTTGTCAGGTAGCTTCTCGGGAGCTGTTATTAGCTTTCCAAGGGCTTTCTGTGAACGAACATCGTGAGACTATAAGCAAAATACTATATTAGAAAAAGAACCACAATCAGGACAGCGTAACGGAATTTTTACCGTTAACAACCTCTTACATGCAGAGGCGAAATCATTCATTTTTGCTCCGGTAATAAAAGAATACTGCAGAAAGTGATTTCTACCTGCCATTGTTAACACGCACCTGCTGGTCTGAGGGAGCTTTGTCAAGTTCAGCTTGTCTGCTTTGATTACCACTGTAACAAACAAACCAAACAGTCTGAATATTTAACTACAGAATACTTCAATACTAACCATACAGTTACCAATTTGCATATTTAACTACAGAATACTGTTGAAAAGACTCTTTCCACATTACCTCGGTGGCTTTTGCTGATTGTAGTTTCCGCCTTGCGATGAGAAGCTGTTGTTTAGCTGCAAGAATTAAAATGCAAGCGGAACATTGACGACTGAAACTGACAGTATAGCCCGCATGTTACACAGGTTTTACGCCTTCGCCAAACAACCCAATGTCAAGGTCTTAGCAACTTACTATCGCACGAATATGGTATTTCTCATAACAATTTGGCACCAAAGAACGTTTGAGAATTACGATTGGTATTTGAATCGCTTCAGTAATTTAGTTTTTAAAGACGTTTTTTTTGTGTCCGTTGACTGGTCTTCGAGACAACAGAACAATCAAGTAATGACCTCGCTTGTAATGTTTTTGAAAATTTTCAAGTTTTGCCATGACTCGTTTTTAAAACTAACAAGAACATAAAAGTTTGTAATGTTTACAAAAAAACAGTTTTAAAAATATCTGACCTGAAAGCCACAAATATTAAATGTATGTTCCTTTGCAAACATTGCAAACAAACTATAATCACTGAAATTGAAAAAAAAAAAACGGTGGTCAAGAACACCTAAAAGCTTGAAAACGCTCCAAAATTCTTAAAAGGTAAAGGCCAACCTCCCCTCCCCCACAACCACCCTTGGCCACTTGAGGGTTAACGTAACTTGGCAGATGATGCCACTCCTTTTGTACAGTATAACTGCTACAATAAAACCGCGAAAAAAAACTTGCCTGATTGATCTTTTTCTTTTTCTTCTTCTTGTCCTTTCGTTCATGAGAAGACGCGTAATGCTTGTTAGCTTGTAACTCTTCACCGGTGTTTTTCTCTTGCTTCCTGAAAAACCATACTGAACACTGTGTAACCAGCAATTGTTTTGGCAAAATTACTTTGCAAAACCTTTCTTGCATGCAACAAAAAGCAACTCTTTTAGTTGGGTTCGCAAGTGTAAATGATACCAACATGTACTGGCCTGCAACGGTAGTACTTGCGTGTCTCAATTCTCTCGGAGACAAAGATCAAATGTTCTTTATTTCGTAAATTTGCGGGGAAATAGTGGGGATTTAAAAACGTTTAAACTCTTCCTTTTGCCACAGCTGTTCCCATTGTGATGCCTTTAGTATACGTTCTTTGACATTGCCCCTTTGCTTTACTTCTGATGCAAAGGCACGGGTGCCAAAAAATAAAGTACGGTTCGGAGAAATTTTCAAGATTTGTTTTCTTCATAGGCTTTGTAGTTTGTTGCTTTGTACTAAGTTTTATTTCCTGTTCAATACTTTCGTCCATGGTAACCGTACCAAGTTCAATAACAATCCTCAGATAGAGGAAAGCTTTTACACTAACACAATTTCCGAGCACAACACTTGTTTTGGCACCCGTACCGTAACTTCGGTGCTTGTAATACGAGGAAATTTGAGTTTCCTTTGATATGGAGGCGTTTAGGAAACCCGCCAGAAAAAAATTATATAAGGGCATAGTGTGGCGCATACAGTAGTTCAGCACGAGAACGAGGCTCTGGGATAAAAAGCTTTTACATGCAGTTTTTTCTGCATATATCCGCATATATACACACAATTTCTATAGATTCTGGGTTTTTTCACATTTTCTGGATGCTACTGTCACGAATTTGTTGTTAAGGTGTCACGCGACTGGTCACATGAAAGAGCCAAAATAACCGTTTTTGCACAAACGAGAGAAAATTTGATGAAAAACTGTTAAATATTCATCTTTATTGAGTTCGAAGCTGTACTCTTTCTTTCAAATGAAAAATTTTAACATTTAGGCCCGAGAAAAAAAAAATGGCGTAATGTATGTATTCCTCCAGCGGAAGATTGTATTTTAGTGCCCAATCCACAGCCACAAGGGAGCGAAAAGGATGGTGGCCATGGGGAAAAAGTGTAAGAAAAAGTCGGTTTAAATGATTATCTGAGGTTGTTTTTCTTGAATGAATAACGGGGACGCAGGATAGAAGCATCGTCAAGATTCAAGGAGTTTTTGTTTGGTTCCTGGCAAAGCAGGTGGAACGAACTGAAGTTAATCAAGAAAAGAACTTTTCACTACGTTTAATGATTCTGTTTTTTCGGCTGCCTCTCGAGAAGACCTCAGCAGCATTTCACTGACTCTCTAACCATAAAGAACCTGATATACGGCGTCCTTGATACTGCAAGGTGGAGAATGCCTGGTTAGCCCAGTTGGTAAGACGCCAGTCTACCGTGCGGGAGGCCCGGGTTCCATTCCCGGTGCCGGACCTTCACTTGTAGTCTTATAGTGCCAATGAAATATAAAATTCTATTGCCTCGGTAGATAGACCTTGCTAAAGGCGGTGAAAAAAAATTGTCAAAATATTCTATGGTTCTCGAATTATTTTAAAACATGTTAAGGTTTTAAACTGATTATGTCAAGTGTGACAGGCAAATTTGCATTTTTAAAAAATCTGCTGCAAATCCATAACCTTTGGATGAATTTACACCAAACTTCGTCTGATGATGTATCTCGAGGTTTTCTTCAGAACAGTAGTAGTTTCACATCGTCATAGCAACAAACTCGGTTCCAAACCCCTATTCCTTAAAAGCAAATTTTCTGCTATTCCAATAACTTTCACCAGGGAAATTAAACCATATCTTTTTTTTTCTTTTACACGATAAGAAGAACAGGAATTATGTTGTACATTATTACACAACTTCTGGTTTGACGAAAAACCTCGTTTATTCAAAAATTCTCTTTTGGAGCCTGGAACCCAGTTTGTCGCCATGACAACGAAAAGTAGTAACTATTCTGAAGAAAACCTCGAGATACAACATCAGCCCAAGTTTGGTTTTAATTCCTTCAAAGGTTATGGATTTACAGCAAATTTTTAAAATATGTAAATTTTACTGTCACACTTGCGACGTCATCAGTTTAAAACATTAAAATGTTAATAACTCAAGAACAATAAAAGATTTTGACAAAATATTTTCACTGCTATTCCTCATTTGGCAAGGTCTATCCACTGAGATAATAAAAAAATCTCATTTCATAGGCACTTTGAAATAACTGAGGAGGTGTTGCCTTTCCTTTAACGGTAAGACCTCCGCGTCTTCTCGGATAAGGACGAGTGGCAGACCTCGCCTGTCTTCCTGTAACTCCTAGAGTCAAAATATTACTTGTCTTGATATATTTTTTCAGCTAGGCGTTGAAAAATCAAAAACCTTAAATATGTTTCATTCCATTACAGGCTATGAAAATGTATCCTCGTCCGAATCTATTCTTGATCATAGTTTTACATTCATCAAGAGATTTGCTGTGCTTATGTGGGATCGCACAAAATATGGTCTGCATGAACTCAATCAAGCCAGGCAGAACTGACCTGTTTTTTTTTCAGGAAGTTTAGGAAACTATTGAACACATCTTATTATTTAAGGTACATTAACACTTTTGCCATGTAAATTGAGTAGTTAGTGCACAATGCAACCCTTAGTACGCAGAGTCACTGGTATGTTTGTAGTTCAAGTGAAACTTTGACAAAATAGCAAGCTTGAGGAATTTTAGAATTATTGTTCATCATTTCATGGTAAGCGTACCATCTTGTATACTAGTCATTTGTCGGTCTTTTTTTCTCTTTCTCAAGCTCATTTCCTAGTATGAGAAAGTATTGAAATTATAGAAATGGATTACAGCTAAATGCGTTTTCAAAATCCAATTTAATGCCCAATCCAAACAAGCATATTTATGACTGTTAAAATTAGAATTTTTTTAAAATTTTTTTTAAAAATTGTTTTTCTGTAAAACTTGACGTTTCGGCCGCACTTGTGGTGGCCTTCATCAGAATAAAAAGAATAAAAATTCAGTTATTGACACCCTCTTTCGCCGCGTTGAAACTATTTCAGATTCTGACTCCTATGATCAAGAAAAAAGAAAAGTCACTCAATCACTCCAACAAAACGGATACCAATATCAACATATTCGTGCAGTTCTAAACAAAACCAACAAGTCTAAAGATAAGGAAAATGATCCCATTGGATACGCGTGCCGACCATAAGAAAACCACTAATCAAATCTCAAAACTTCTGCGTAAACAAAATATTCAAGTCTGTTTTAAATCTACAAGTCAACCAGTTTCTCCGATCCTATAAAGACACATTGCCCAAGCTGCCCAAGCAGAAGGAATTTATTTAGTGAAATGCGACTGTGGCAAATGCTATGTAGGGCAAACAGGCCGAACGATCGAATGCCGATTTAAAGAACACGAACGACACACCAGAAATGGGCATCGCAATCTCTCTGCTATTGCGGAACACCGAATCCTTTTTAATGAAGTTGAAGTTTTAGCTAAGACAGAAAAATATATCCCAAAATTATAAAGGAATCGGTAGAGATACAAAACATAAAAATAATTTCAATAGAGACGACTCTTTTAAATTAAATCCCACATGGATCAAGTTATTTAAAGACACAAATTATTTTTACGCCTGAATTGTACCTTTGTTCTTACAATTTTATTCGTTATTATGCATATCACGGTACTTATATCTTTTTTTATTCTAATTTTTTTTATTCTGATGAAGGCGACCACAAGTGTGGCCGAAACGTCAAGTTTTACAGAAAAAAAATGTAGACGTGTAAACCGTAAAGTTTTTAAAATTTCTAATTTTAATTTACATGATACGTAAAAGCCTCAAATATACAAATACTTATGACTGTATCACGTTTTCTTGATTGTAGCCTCGTTTTCATGTTTATAACAAATACATATATGCCAGGAGACGTGGGTTCGACGTGGGTTGGAAGGTGAAAAAAATGCTATATTTATATTTCAACTTCGTTGTAGTTCCCTTCCTCGCCAAAGGTATATATTTAATTGAATGTATCCTTGGATAAAGGTTCTAGGCAGAAACACACTCGAGTGAAGAAAATATTGGGCCCCAGGGATCATCCATGTTTGATAACTCTATACCTCGGAAATTGCTATGTTGCCAGCATGGTGAGTCCCGGTGGTTTAGTGGTTATCACACCTGACTAGTAACCAGGAGACGTGGGTTCGAGTCCCAGTCGGGGCATTTAAACCAATTTTTTCGGACAAGTGTGTGGGAAGGTGAAAAAAAAAGATGCTATATGTATATTTCAACTTCATGTTTAGAACATAAATAAGTAATTATGTTTCAACAACACCTTTTTACTCGGGCTTCCAGTGGAAGAGCCCGAGTATTAAAATGCAGTCCATCCACAAAACTCAGAACTTTCCAAAAAATTAGTTCCGGCGCATCTGCGCAATCTCAAGTTTTCTGCTTCCGGTGCAATCTGCGCGCATGTTTTTTGTTTTTTTTTAAGTCGCCATTTTATAGATTTCAGAATTAATCATTCATTGAGATTTTTGAGAAGGCAGAAAGTGACATGAGTGCTAAATGTGAACAGAGCATAAATAGAGTTGACAAAACTAACTTTACAATCAACTTGACTAAGAACATTTACGCGGAAAGCTTTGGTACAGATGAACCCATGAACATGAACATGAACACTTTCAGTCGCTAATTAAAAATCAAGAACAAGAAGGGCGCCATCTCAAGGAATTGACGCGATACTTCCCTGAAAATAAATATGAAAGAATTCAGATCTTGTCGTGACAAGTTTGTTCTCTATAAGTACAATCATCGTGTAGTCAGTATAGGTGTCTTGAGTCAAGACAACCTGAGCGTGAACCAGCAGAAGTTCGCGCAGAAAAACAAAAAGGCTTCTCAATTCATGTCTGCTTGACACATCTCGAAACGGTCAACATTGTGTTCTCATTGCTGTATACGGGTATTTTTTGGGTAAATTTACGTAAATTTGAGAAAACGTTTTGAAAATTGGCATTTAGTCGTCTTTTTAAGAGAAATTCAAGGCGATAAAGCTATATAGTAGGAAATCAAGTCAGCGGTGGTCAATCCTTACATGGAGCTGTTTACAACTTTCATGATCCAAAGGTCAAGAAAAACCATTAATGTGCGCGCGTATAACTTAGCTCTATCCTGAATTTTGTATATAATTCGGCTATACGTCTTCGTTTACACAAATATTAAAACAAACACATGATATCAAAAACTTCAATTCGCAAAAGTTTAATTTTCGATTCGCAAGTTCCAAAAATCGGTTCGAAAAAATTTTGCGAATTGCGATGTGCTAATTCGTACCCTGTTGTTATTGCTCTTCATCATTTGAAAAAGTTGGAATTTAATTTTGGCCTGGAGCTACTCCCAAATAATTTGAAATGACTAAAAGTCCTTACAAGAACATTCCGAGCTCATACGCCGATCTACGGCATCATCATAAATAATAAACATGAAAAGGCGTAGCGGAGTTCTAAGACTAAATGCTGGCTTAAATTCGCGATCGACCGTAACATAGATTATAGGTCTGAATAATATAATAAAATTCTCACAATTTTCAATGCTTAGTCGAACCCATGGGAAGCCCGAGTTCACGCCTAAACGGCGTCTAGGTTAACAACATAAAACGTAGATAATGGACAAAGGGGTTGCATCAAATGAAAATGGAGCAAAAGATCCTATGGAATCATTTTATTCCAGCCTCGTTTTCAAGCCAGCAAAACAAAACACCCTTAATTGCTTCATTTGAGTAGTGTTCCGCCAATGCCTCCATATCAGAAAATAATCACCTCATAAAAATTAACAATCCTGCCAAGTTTCATGCTTGTATCACAAAGTGAACAATCATGTCACCTAACAGCTGTACTATTGTTGCTTTGTGGCGGGTATTTTACTTCCTTTGGAACTGTTTTGATCACCCTGAACTATACTTGATCAATTAGTTACTTCAACAGCCCTTTGGTTTTTTATCTTACTCTCCTAACGCCTCTTTCCCCCCC
>JAOBRD020056445.1:0-10496 GCA_027575215.2 Hydrozoanthus sils
ATATATGAATAATAAAAACATGATTGCCAGTATATATATTTACACTAATAAACTATATTTGCATACATAAAATATTTAATTCAACATATATCATACCATTCATATTAAATTGTCGTAAAAAGGATAAATAATACCTTGGCATACTAACAATAGTGCAAATAGTAACCCTCCCCTCCCCACTTGGTGGGGTAGAAAGCTACAATTTGTTAGAAAATTTAAAACAAAAAATTGCAAAAACATTGCAAGAAACCTTGCTGTAGTCCGACTGTCACGGGTGCCCGCTGGAAGTGTGTTGGTGATGTTATTGGTGAGGAAGGTTTTTGCACACCATGTGGATGAGAGGAGGGAAGGTTTGGCACATTTGGTCTGGTTAAGGTCTGGTTCTTTGCTTGTCCTGTCGGAGCCCAAGTCTGCTGGTGGGTGGGGGTTGGTGGTGTGGGTGTTCTGTTAGGAATCTACCAACCACAAACACCAAACAAGTTATTGATAAACAAACTACAACAATGATGAGCTATAAACAACTATGATATGCATGAACTACAACTACAGTTGCAAACACTATTCTGAAACTGTGGATGTTCTTTGACTCAAATTTCACTAAACATCTTAGTTTTATTTATTTATTTATTTATTTATTCTATACTGAGTTTCTCCTTGGAAATTGATTAACTGACAACACATTACATAATAGTAACTAAAAACATACATGTGTACAAGACAATTATACAAAAAAGTGAAAGTTATACGAAAAAAAGGAATGCAGGCAGGGTAACCACGATAGCTAATGCCAATTACTGTGGTTTCTTTTTGTTTTCATCAATTATACAATGAAAAGACAAAATTTCTTCCTTTTCCACAGGCTAGAAAATATAGTTCAGACAGAGAATTGTTTTCTTTCAGGTAGTTTTCTATGATTAAACAAAAATTCCATTTGCAATTATGATGCTTGGAAGCAGCAAGTAGAAAAAAATATTAGTAGTTTTGCTAACCACTCTTCGCACAAAACAACAAATGATATACAGTGACATAAAAAAAACCTTGTTAAATTTATCAGTTATTACAATTCAGGATACTATAACTGTACATGAGACATGATCAATGGCTATGATGGTTGATATGATCAAAATGATAGAGAGAATGATGAAGACAATGATGATGGTGATGGTGAAGTTAATGATGATAATGACTGAAAATGATGATGATGCTGACAATGATGATGACAACGGTGATTATAATGATAAGGATAAGACTGACAATGACTGAAGATGATGACAATGGTGATGATAATAAGGATGGTTATATATAATGACAGTGATAATGGTGAAGAAGCTGATGAAGATAACAATGACAACGATGATTATAAAGATGACAGTGACTGACTTGAATGCAACAGCTATAACATAGCCAACAGTACAATAAAAGCTATGAGGATGTATATGATAATGAACATAATGACCAGTATTACAACATACAGGAACATTCTGTTGGCCAGGATATCCTCTCTGTACAGCTGATCCATGAGCTTGCTGGGGTAATTGCTGAGTAGGAGTTGATGATACTTCAGGCAGGTCAAGCCTGCTCTTGACTGGCAGGGGGCTGGGCCGTCGGCGAATACCCAATATAGCATACTGTAGCTGAGAACTGGACTGAACACGACGAAGCTGGGCAGCAGGAAACACATTCCTAAAGAGCAATAAAATCATTTTCATACAAGTTACATTATTGTGTGATCTTAACACCAATCATTTCTTTAGAAGTAATTTAAACATAAGCACATGTCTATGTAGATGTTACAGACCTTTTTCATGTTTAGGTTGATCTGACTAAAAAGTCACTCTACATGACAACACAGCAGTCTATTTCCCAAATCCTGAAACCCTCTTACTACACTAAGAAGTACAAATCTTATCCATAAAGGATGATATCAGAAGTTTAGACTAATTGAATATAATTGAAGAACTTAAAATAGATCAATGTAACATACTTTACTATTCTGTTGAATGCTGTAGCATTGAGAATTCCAACTCGCGCCAGTTTACTGCAGCATGAAAGGTAATCAGCATACAGGTCTATACGGGATACTGAACAGGATTGATTGACCTCATAAAATGCCTGAAGCCTATGGAAAAAAGATATGAAAGTTAAAGCAGAAAACAGGTCACACACAAGAGGGTGGAATAACACTTCAAATGCAAAAATTATCCAAATTTCAAAATTCATATCTATTAAATTTTGATTACATTTCAAAGTTCTTGGGTATAAAGACTAGTGTTCTATAACTAAAAGTTGCTAACAAAACTGCAGAAGAAGAAAGATAAATCTTGATATGAGCAGGCAGCTTCAATATGTTCATGTCGTACCACTGGATTGCTGTGCTTGCCAGAAAGCTCTTCATATTACTGACAACCTGGCCAAAGAGCCTTAAGTATGGTTACTGAGTTCTGGCCTTTAATAAAAAAGCTCAAAGTTGAAAAAGAGACTGATTTAAGAAAAAAAGCTTAATGAAGAATGGGTGTCGAACAGAGGGGGTTCTCCAACTCTCTCTAATACACTAATTAAAAAATGTCAAAAAAGCATTCAATACACAGCTGTCATGGATGTTGAAGAATTCTTAAAGCTAAACAACCTTACCAATTCTGGGTGAATGTATCAGGATCCACTTCATTTCGGGAACTTGCCATTGGCGTGGTAGGAGTTTTGGGTGTAGACACAGGAAGGACTGTAAACATAAAATAAAATAAAACATAAGATGCAAAACACTTCACCCTGACAAGAAAAAACAAGACTTGAACAATAACCACAAAGAATGTAGATTATCTTAAAAAAAACTTAAATAGTTAAATGGCATAATATATAAACCAAAGCTTATGCCATATACATAACCATATGTCACATAGTAATCTGGTGTTCACAGATTCAGGCTTATGGGAATGAACCAAAAACCATTTTATACTAAAACAAACAATAGAAAATCCAAAAACCAACAAACTTTTTCCTTTCCTTATCAACATCTAACTTCTCCTTACATAACTCATCAAAGTAGGATAATTGGTAATGAGGGGAAATTTATCTAACACAGACAACTATCAAAGACGAAAAGTAAAATTCTCCTAAACTGGTAACAGGAAAAGTATGGGTTCTAGCTGGGAGATTTAACATATGTATTTAAGGCTGAAAGAATTTAAGAGCAACATAAAATTAATAGTTAAAAATGGCCTTTAAGAGTATACAGTACCTTGGGAAGAGGAGGCATGGTTGGCCTGTGGCTTGGGTGTCACTGGAACAGGTATTGATGTCTTGTTCTCAATTAAGCGAACTTGAGCCAGTGACTCTGAACCAAATGATTCCACTTCTAGGGTCACTAGGCACACTAAGATATCTGAATGGGAACAGTATAATTGATAATATTTTGAGATAAGATTGCTAAGAAATAGTTGTTCAAAAAATAATTATAAATCCTTGGTACAAAAATTCAATTTTTTTTAAAGAAATTCCATTTTAAAAACTGGGTTCTTTTTTGATTAACTTACCAATGCTATGGACAACATTAGACAGATGGTCTGATGTGACTTGTCCCACCCCTGTTAAATTGTACAGTGCCTCCAATGAACCAATCAGCAACTGGTAACAAGACAAATGCATACTGGTTATTAACCACTTTCAAAACTACTGAGTGGAATTCTTGTTTATAATACAAGAATGCTGGAGTGGTAAAAACTTATGAGACTTTTGTTACAAGATGGTAACAAAGTGGAATAAGTGTGCAATGTTTCAAAGAGGTGTACCGTTTTGTCCAAAGAGAACAGCAAAAAATGGTTTGCTTCCTTTTTGACTAACCACAGCCAATGGTCAAGGTAAAAGCATTAATCTAATGTTTACTGATTTGCAACTTATTTCTGGTTCTAAACCATAGTTTTATTTGGAAGGGATATCTGGATAGACAGAAGAGTAATCAACATTACCATAAATCCTCGATTAAACATCATGGCACTTATTAATTTATGCTTACTTGAGGTGTAGTGTTTATATAAAACAAGTACATCACAAAGTATAAAGTTGAGAGAATGAAGTGAGTCGCATATTAGAAATGTAAAAAAGTTTATTATTCAAGGTATGGCACTTATGCAAGGGTGGCAATCATTAACTTCATCAACCTAAGTGTGTCACTTGATCAAGGTTATTCAAAGTGGTGTGCTTATTAGAGGATATACAGTACTTATTCAACCACTGTACAGTATTACTGAGCAATCAAATAATAAAATCCTAGATGGAAAATTCACAAACACTCTTGCATGGTGCAACACTTTTATGTGTGAGAGAGACCAACCTTGACATCAGGAACCATCAGAACCTTAACAAGAGCTTCATAAGCTGTCTCTTCTAATGCTGATTCGATAACTTCATCATTGTACTCTAGCAAACACACTTTACCGAGAACATCCATAGCTGCAACACAAGTTTTAACATATTTAGCTTCCTTTTGGATCCTTGTGGATGATAGTCTAGACTGATGACCCTAGTGGTAAAAATAAGATCTAAGCTCTAACAATCATTTTCTTGTTTAAACCTCCTGTAGCTTCAAAATGTTTAACAACTTTTAATTCCCATAACAAACCACACAAAAAGTAAAACATTTTGTAATGAAAAGCTAAATCTCCTAAGCTGGTTGCATGAAAAGGATAATTAACAGACACATTAACTGTTATCTCTGGGACTCAAGAGATAAGAACTAAAAACATATCAAAGGGCAAACCTACTTATGAGGCAAATGAGAGTAGACACCTAAAGTAGCAGAGGCAATTTATTGAGAGCCACTTACTACTGTCACTATCTTCCTGTAATGGCAATACGTTTATGACCAATTTTTCGCAGTTTTTGAAAGAACAAACACAGGCCACTAATGATTGCCCCATGGCTAATACTTTCAACAAAACACCCTGGGCAACTTAAACAGAACTCTCCTCCCTCAAACTCTATGTCAGAGCTGGGGTTAAACTATTATTTTTGAGATACCAAAATTAATGCTATTGGGATTTTGCAATCAATTAAAACCAAAAATATCTTTTCCTTCTTTTCTTCAAAACATATGATCAAAAAAGAACTTTTAATTATGTAGGAAAAACCCAAAATAAAGAAAATGTATATATAGACCAAACAACACACATACACACCAGTTTGGGGGTCTGAAGGGCTTTATTAACCTACCCGCACAGGCCATAAAAATCCGTGGGAGTGGTGGGTGGGTAGAGCGCAAAATGTACAGAATACAGACCTCCGCGAGTGTCATAGCACATGGAAACTGACACTGTCATGTGTCTAACCATCTATCCAATCACAGACTAATAATTAAACTCGAACAAAGTAAATATTATTCAACACATAAAAGCTCTTAGCCAGGGATATACAAAGTAGAAATTTAATCTTAAAACTCTATCCTCTATTTCTAAAGCAATGCAAAAATTAAGTTTCTTAATCAAAACATACAGCTTATCACATGAAACCGATCTTTGTCCCGTAAGTAGATGTGCAACATTTGGAAGAACATCTGAGTGCTTTCAGACTCGATAGCCTCAAGAACCATCTGAAGGATACAAAACAAATTATTAATAAATAAATGGTGGTGATAACAACATAACAGAAATAGGAGATCTGATCCCAAGTGAAACCCAGAAAGGTACTGGCTACCCAACTTTTAAAGACCAGATAGCTGTTAGGAAACTGATACAAGTTTAAGTTATCTAAACTTTTATTAAAATAAATTAATTCAATATATAAATAAGTAGAAAGTAGCATGCAATGCTGTTATCATTCTCAGTTTTATATAACATACCATATTTATTGATCTAGACCCGGTTCCTCAAGATCCAATTAGTGCTAACCCAGGGTTAATTACCACAACAACCAATAGGTTTTGTTAAGAGTTAACCCTGGGTTAAGTTAATTGAGGTTTTGAGGAACCAGGTCCAGAGAAACACCTGAAAATTAGCTGCTAAATCTTGCAGCACTGCTCCACACTTAACATACAGCTGAGAGTATAAAGCTTTCTAGAAGACAAGATATGCGCAAAGACATATGTATGAAAGAACTAACTAACGTAACTAACATGAAAGCCATTTCAAATAAAAAATTTGGTATGATCAAAAATTACTATCAGACTTGTGAAGCATCAATGCAAAAACTCACAAAAATTCAAGCTTTTGATCGCATTAATAGTGGACACGATTTTAAACAAAACAGAATATCTGTTAGAGTTATGAAGTCATTTAGGTACTCATTATTACATATATAGCTACTATACTCAAAATCTCAGAACACTGCTGTAAATACCACCAAGTCTCTGTACAATAACTTACAGACCCAGGTTTTTTTTTCATTCCCATGGCCCAAGAACAAAGCATAAGGGCCTTGAGGAAAATATGAGGAACCCTAACTGCTATATGAGCCATTGAGACAACAAGATCACACCATTTGGCTTTCAGTTAAAAAGTAACTCTTTTCTTTTTGGTCTAGCCTGTAGTCTATGCAGTAAGTCACGGACTTAAACTGACCAATCAGATCATGCGTTACAGACCTCAAATTAACCAATCAGATCAAACAAAACTAGTTAGCTGTATAAGAATGATTAATGAATGTCAGTGTGTCTGTACCTTCTCTGCTAGGTTGGACATTGTCTCCCATGCAATCTTCTGCAAGTTCCCAAGCCTGCTGCATACACACATCACCAGAAACCTATAATTTAGTATTAGAAGTGGAACTTAACTTTCAAAGTACAGTACAAGAAGCACCAATAAAACAAAATAAATATGTAATCAATAAGTATAAATAATAATTAAAAAAACATTTAACAGCTAGTGCCTGTCTGAGTATTGGGTATGCAAAGAAATATAAATTGCTTGTGGACCATATTTACAACTTTTAAAACGATAACATTTTTGAGCTGTAACTACCAAGCCTGAGGCCCTGGGTTCGTTACTCAGCTGTGTTAAGGGTTAAATAATTTGTGAAGCCTTCTTTTACCCCACTGTCCAATGACAGCAATCTTAAGCCAATGGTCCCAGCCACTGACCTTCATTCAAGAAGTTAAGGTTACATCATCAGTAAATTATAATAATAATAATAATAATAATAATAATAATAATAATAATAATAATAACAACACTGATATAACACACAATTTCTATTCAGACCTTTGACAAACTGGATGAGCAGCAAGTACAGCAGCATTGGTATTGTCGAAAGAGAAATTGTACAGGATCATGCAGACCTGAAAAAGTGGGAACTGATTAATATTCACAGCTATACCTGTCTGCACTTTTAATAGTAAAGTGTCATTTCAGGGTCTTAGGCACCAGCTTGAAGACTGAATGTTGTTGGGGATACTGTAGTGGGGCAGAGAGAAGATACAGCTATTCTTTGTAAGCTACACTCAATAAAACACCACCATTTTTCTATCTCCACACTTAACAACAGACTCATGGTCAAAAGCATCTGATGTGCTAGGAATGGAGAATAATTACAGGATCATTAATTTGTACACAAAATTAATAGACCAGGGAACAATGTTCAGACATCTTCAGTTAGTGGTTTTGTTTATAATGAGATAACAAAATTCAAAAAATACTAGACACTGTAATAAAATACTAAAACCTAAAAATTTATAAAAATTATACTTGTTCAAACATTTGCTAAAGCCATTATCAAATCAAAAAAAAATTACAGAAATTGCTATATATACAGAAAGATAACAATAGATTATCTAATTGAAATCTTCTGAGGGGCAAAGACTTAAGGAAAGTCACTTTTTTTTCATTGACTTTAAAAAACTTTCTTGCTTTCCTGCCCCTTTAAATCAAGTAACAAATTATACAATAAGGGAACTACTCAATAAAGCCTTTCAGTTTTTTGGGGGTCTTTTCACCTTAACTATATCTTATGATGTATAATAGATGTTGGTATATGTTGTATCTATTGTGAAGTTGAAAAACAAAAAGAATTTCTGTTAAAGTGCATATGAAGGTAAAAATTTTATCACCTCAGTGGATAGACCTTGCTTAATGAAGAATAGCAGTGAAAAAATTTGGTCAAAATCTTTTATGGTTTTTGAGATATTAACATTTAAAGTTCTTAACTGATGACGTCATGTATGCTTCCGACAAATTTGCATATTATTTAAATCTGCTGCCAATCCACAACTCTTGGATAAAATTGAGCCAAACCTGCATCGATGATCTATCTACCTCAAGCCACAACAGCAGCCCAAGTTTGGCTTAAATACATCCAAAGGTTATGGATTGGCAGCAGATTTAAATAAAATACAAATTTGCTGAAAGCATACATGACGTCATCAGTAGAGAACTTTAAATGTTGATATTTCGAGAACCAGGAAAGATTTTGACAGAATGTTTTCACTACTATTCCTCATTAAGCAAGGTCTACCCAATGGAATAAAAAAAATTTTTCCTTCATATGTACTTTAAAGGATGACAAGCCAATCAAGGATCATTGACAAGTTTACCTGAAAAATTCTCTGTGCTTCAACATCCCTGGAGGAAAACAGTTTCTTCTTAGGGTGAAAGAGCTGAATTTCCCACTCTTCATCTGATTCTTCATCTTTGGGGGCAACACCATCAACAGCATCTGTACCTTACAAACCACGCAGAATAAGTTAATTCTAACCTTTTAATTTCCTGACTGTTAAAGCAAGGAGCATCACCGCCACCTGGTTAGCCTAGTTGGTAAGTTGCCAGTCTGTCGTGTGGGAGGCCCAGGTTCCATTCCTGGTACTGGGCCTTCACTCAGGGTCTTAAAGTAATTAAGGAGATTTTGCCTTTGCTCTAACATTTGCAAAAATGGTTAGATCTTCATATCTTCTCAGATAAAGACATAAAAACCTAGACCCCTTGGAGTCCAATAATTGGGTTGTAAAATCTGTTGAGTTCTTGACTACCCAAGAGTAGTGAAGCTAAACAAAAAAAGAAAAAGAAAAGGAATAAAGTAGTAGCTTTGTACAAACATACCTTGTGCGTCGCACAGATACTCCCGCATTTCTTTTATTTGGATAGTTTCTCTCCAAAACTAGAGTTAGAGAGAAACACAGCAGTTAATAATGCACTCTAATTTAAATAGTTTTTAAAACTGTTTAATGTATCTGCTACGCAGTACAATAGCTAAGTTCTTATAAATAACTGATTATCTAAACATGTCTCTGTGTTACACAATCATTTCCTATTGCATGTGCTGAAACTTCTATACAAACCCCACATTCTCAAGTTTCAATACCATTTGCTTTGATGAAAGGCCAATGCTAAAACTTCAGCACCTTTAAAAACTTTGTTTGGCAAAAATCTCAAAATATATGAAAAAATAATTTTTTACTCTGCACAATGGTTTATTGACGAAAACTCAATATAGCAACAAAATATCTACTCAGCGAATTTATTTTGTATGTACAGAAATGTTCCTTTCTTGATCAGCTTGTAACTGTGAAGAGTTTCACAACCGTATTTCCCCCAAAGAAGGGGGGGGCAATCTGGTAGTATCTAAACCCCCTGGATTAATTTGTAACGAGAGAAACACTTTTTATCAACAAATCTTTACCTTAACAAAATCTCTCTGGGAATTCTGGTACCACTCCTTATGCACCTCTTTAAGGCTATGGGACTCTGTGATTGCAGTTGTGTATAATGTAAAAAAAGAGAAGTACACACAAAATAAGTCTGATGTTTTTCCTGAGACAGCCAAAGCCAGTTCATTGAAAGTTGATGCCCAGCTGTGTTAAATATCCATTACTAGAACAAATATCATATTTATCCCATTTGAAAATATTTCCAACAACAAAATTAGTTCCATTACATATTTATAAGGTAGAGTCACATTCCTTTAAAAAAATTTATAGCAATCAATATGCTAAATATTAAATAAGAATCAATAACCTTTGCTATTGGAAAAACCATTCAGAGGTCCCAAGTTAGATGGCCTAGCTGCCCATGAGATTGAGTTTCCGAAACTTAGAGGGGTTAGAGCATCTGACAAGAAGTCAGAGGGTCACAGGTATAGGCCATGTCTAGGACTAAGAAGTTTTTCTTTTGGGGTGAAGTTTATTCAGTTTATATTTTTTTTCCGAGGTAATAGCTATAAGTTAAATTGCTCTTGAATTCTAGTGAAATACAGATGGCGTAAAACCGCATGTATGTACCTCCACAAAATACTCCTGTGTGTGCCAAAAGCATCTCCACAACAGCTGGAGCCTGTAGTTTTAATAAATCATCATGAGACAGATTAATATTGTCACCATCACTTTTCAATTAATTTATCTTCAACATCTCATTTTCCAAAATATGTCTTTGCCTGTGTATGATTGGCTAATAAACTGTCAAAAGTGTTTAATAATAATAATAATAATAATAATAATAATAAAGCCTTTATTACAGTATATCCATTAACAATGGCTCTTCATCTGTAATATCTAAAACCTATCTAATTTAGATCTAATTATC
>JAOBRD020056661.1:0-27005 GCA_027575215.2 Hydrozoanthus sils
ACCCACTGAGCTGCTGGAGCCCATGACCCTCTGATCACCCGTCAGACGCTCTACCTACTGAGCTACAGGAACCCATGACCCTCTGATTACATGTAAGACGCTCTGATCACTGAGCTACGTGAATTTATGACCCTCGGATTACCCGTCAGACGCTCTATCCACTGAGCTGCAGGAGGCCATGACCCACTGATTACCCGTCAGACGCTCTACCTACTAAGCTACAGGAACCAATGACCCTCTGATTACTGGTAACACGCTCTATCCCCTGAGCTACAGGAACTTATGACCCTCTGAATACCGGTCAGACGCCTACCCACTGAGCTATAGGAACTCATAACTCTCTTGTTACCGGTCAGACATTCTACCCGCTGAGCTAGAGGGTGTCATGGCCCTCTGATTACATGTAAGACGCTCAACCTACTGAGCTACAGGAATCTATGAGCCTCTGATTACTGGTCACACGCTCAACCCACTGAGCTACAAGAACTCATGACCCTCTGATTACGGTCAGATGCTTTACCCACTGAGATACAGGAACCCATGACCCACTGATTACCGATCAGACGTTCTATCCACGGAGATACAGGAACTTTTGACCTTCTGATTACCGGTCAGACGCTCTACCCACTGAGATACAGGAACTCATGACCCTCTGGTTACAGTAAGATGCTCTACCCACTGAGATACGGGAACTTTTGACCTTCTGATTACCCGTCAGATGCTCTACCCACTGACCTACAGGAACTCATCACCCTCTGATTACCCGTCAGGCGTTCTATCCACTGAGCTACAGAAACTTATGACCCTCTGATTACCCGTCAGACGCTCTACCCACTGAGATACAGGAAGCCATGACCCACTGATTACCGATCAGACGCTCTACCCACTGAGATACAGGAACCCATGACCCACTGATTACCGATCAGACGCTCTACCCACTGAGATACAGGAACTTTTGACCTTTTGATTACCGGTCAGACGCTCTACCCACTGAGATACAGGAACTCATGACCCTCTGATTACAGTAAAATGCTCTACCCACTGAGATAGGGAACTTTTGACCCTCTGATTACCCGTCAGATGCTCTATCCACTGAGCTACAGGAACTTATGATCCTCTGATTACCCGTCAGACGCTCTACCCACTGAGCTACAGGAACCCATGACCCTCTGATCACCCGTCAGACGCTCTACCTACTGAGCCACAGGAACCCATGGCCCACTGATTACCCGTCAGACGCTCTACCCACTGAGCTGCTGGAGCCCATGACCCTCTGATCACCCGTCAGACGCTCTACCCACTGAGCCATAGGAACCCATGACCCTCTGATTACCCGTCAGATGCTCTGATCACTGAGTTACATGAATTTATAACCCTCGGATTACCCGTCAGACGCTCTACCCACTGAGCTGCTGGAGCCCATGACCCTCTGATCACCCGTCAGACGCTCTACCTACTGAGCTACAGGAATCCATGACCCTCTGATTACCCGTCAGACGCTCTACCCACTGAGATACAGGAACTTTTGACCTTTTGATTACCGGTCAGACGTTCTACCCACTGAGATACAGGAACTCATGACCCTCGGATTACAGTAAAATGCTCTACCCACTGAGATAGGGAACTTTTGACCCTCTGATTACCCGTCAGATGCTCTATCCACTGAGCTACAGGAACTTATGACCCTCTGATTACCCGTCAGACGCTCTACCCACTGAGATACAGGAACCCATGACCCACTGATTACCGATCAGACGCTCTACCCACTGAGATACAGGAACTTATGACCCTCTGATTACCGGTCAGACGCTCTACCCACTGAGCTTTAGGAACTTATGACCCTCTGATTACCCGTCAGACGCTCTACCCACTGAGATACAGGAAATTTTGACCTTCTGATTACCGGTAAGCCGCTCTACCCACTGAGATACAGGAACTCATCACCCTCTGATTACCGGTCATGCGCTCTACCGACTGAGCTACAGGAACCTATGACTCTCTGATTACCGGTTAGACGCTCTACCCACTGAGCTACGGGAACTCATAACCCTCTGATTACCGGTCAGACACTCTATACCTTATGAGCTAAAGGAACTCATAACCCTCTTGATTACTGGTAAGACGCTCTACCCCCTGAGATACAGGAACCCATGACCCCCTGATTACCGGTCAGACGCTAGTTATTTCCAATGAACTACGGGAACTCATGATCCTCTTGATTACCGGTAAGACGCTCTATACCTACTGAACTACAGGAACTCATAACCCTCTGATTACTGGTCAGATGCTCTACCCACTGAGCTACGGGAACTCATAACCCTCTGATTACTGGTCAGATGCTCTACCCACTGAGCTACGGGAACTCATAACCCTCTTGATTACCGGTCAGACGCTGGCTATTCCCAATTAGCTAAGGAACTCACTTCGGGAACAGAACTAGTGTAGGTATATTACAACTAAAAAGGTTAAGAATAGATATTTTCATAAGATTAATAAAGAAGCAACACAAGTGACACGATTGATGAGCGGTTAAAAAATTGTTTTTAATGCGAGGATACATCGCTTCCAATTACGATGTGACGAGATATACAGAAGTCTACGTGTTCGCTTTTAATTCTGACATACAGTTGAATAATGAACGTTATAACGAAATGACTATCCATTATTGATGATATTGTGTTTTATTTTCAAATTTACTTATATACCATAAAAAGATTTGTTGAAACAATACAATGTCATTCTGCTTTACTTTTTATGCAAATGCTAGTGTACGGATCTTCTATAGATAAAACTGAAATTTTTTCGAAGAGATGAGTTGGTCGAGAAAACAAAACAATCCAAGAAATAAGTTTATCAACTGAGAGTAGTCTTCTTAATACCTCTTTTTAAGATCAAGTAGCTGAGTTTTTATTATAAACCACTCATATTTTGCTATAGTAATTAAGTTTTAATATTTACCATGCAATAATATTGTTATGCAAAATATCTGTCCAAGCAGCCATTTCCAAAGATTATTACAATCAAACCTTGGTTAGTTTCTCATCTAACGCAATAATTTCACAAAGCATCTTAAGTTTCAATCTTCAAAAACCTGATTACTTCTTCTGTGATATTGCTACAATGTCCGAATGTTGGATTCCTATCTCAAGTTATGGAAACACAATACGAAACTCGTCTAACTTTGCAACGGCGATAGGATCTGCCTCAACAATTTTGTCGCCCATAACCATCGCAGGAAACAGCCTTGTTCTTGCTTCAATTCTGCTCGATCCTTTCAAGAACATTAGGAGTGCTCCCTCCAGCAACATCATTCTCAATTTGGCTCTTGCAGACTTGCTGGTTGGAGCCGTTGTGAGTCCACTCTTCACAGCTTTTCTGTTTTACACACCAGCCTCAAGCAAAGCTCAAACTCAACTTGTCCGAATTATAAAAGCTACAGCTCCTGTTGCAATGGTAGTTTCAATCTACAGCATGGTTGCCTTATCCGTAGACCGATTGATTGCAGTTCAAACTCCCATGACATATGCCTTTAGAGTAACAAAGAAGAGGATCAGAAATTTCAATATAGCTCTGTGGACTTACTCTATAGTTCTAGCATTAATTCCGGTTGCCAAATGCTCGTTTTCAAGATTCACCATTATTGGTTTTATTCATGCAGCTGTTGCCTCAATTGTCTTAATAATTCTGAATATGAAACTAGTTTTTTCAGTTCGCAGTCAAGGAATGAAAATGAAGAAAACCCTCGATTTAGAAAATCAGGCTGCTTTGCAAAACGTTTTCAATCGAGAGAAAGCTGTTACGCGAACTGCAGTTATAATTCTAACTGCATTTCAGTTTTGTATGTTGCCTTACATTATAAATTCGTTGCTTTCATTTACATTCATATCAAAGAAAGTAAGACATAAACGTCTAAATGAAAATTTTGTTTGGATTTATTATACAGCTGTGGGAACACTTCTTCTCAATTCTCTCATGAATCCCATGATATATGCTTGGCGTCTTCCAAAGTACAGAAAAGCATTTCAGTACATTTTAAGTCTTATTAAGAAACGTACTTTAATTGTTTCTTCTAAGCATTCAGCAAACCCAGCTCGACAACTTGAATGTTATCAAAATAACATTGCTTTATCCAGCTGCGATCCTTCTGTTGCCACTCCTACGCAAAACCGCTTCGTACATTCAACAAAAATAGAAGAGCAACTTTTCCCTTTAAACACAGAACGTAGAGAGACGAAAGACAGCATTGTTGTTGAACAATTTATGAAGATTTAAATATATGAATGCATATGAAAGTGATAAGACCACGAAGCCATAAGTAACCGGATGTTTAAACAGATTTGATGAGAAAACTTCACCAAAGAATTCACTATAAAATTATAGACCCAGTATAGACTAATGGCACTCGAGCTATCTCAGAGTACTCCAGAAACATTCGAGTTATCCAAACTTTTAGTGTGAGCGCGCAGGAATTTCGGGAGTGGACGCAATTAGCCAAACGATCTGGGACGAGGTATCTCGTACGTGCTAGTGTAAATGGGGTCTATGTCAATATGCTCCATAAAGTGAAAAGTTGATATTAAGTGGAACATTTTCAGTTAATGCTTGAATAAGGAATAAGGGTCTAAGGGGAAACTGTTGGTCAATTCTACTTTGTTTGTATTTAAATTAAACTCCGATCGTAAACTAAGTGGAAAAAATGTCAAATCGAGTTTGAAGAAGACTTTACCTTATTTATTGCAAATTCAAATATCGCCATCGCATACTCAACAAAAAAGATCGTTTTTTTGGATCTTCCAGCAGAAACATTGCCAAGAATGTAAATTTCCAGGTACTTCAGAATTAAAGAATTTGGGCTAATCCTTTTATATTTTCCGAGATAATGGTGAGACAAATATCTTTTTAAACGTCTTCAAAATAGTAAGAAGCGGACAACAAGATTTTTTCAAAGCATCAAAGCTTATATCTCTTCAAAATTGACTGATTAAAAATTGAAAAAAAAGGAAACAAAATTTCTTAATACCGAGACGTGGTGTTTATGACAACCACGTTAGTTATTTCTCAATTTAACCTTTATTTCTATTTTTCATTCAATTAACCCTATATTTCTATTTTTCAATTTACCTTATATATCTAATTTCTGTTAATCTGAAATCTTGAACTTTAAAACAAAACCAAGTCCTTTGTAAATACAAGCGGAAATTGTTGGAACCTTTTTTAATTAAAAAGAGAACAGCGTTTTTCATTTTCTGGGAACATGCAGGTAAAATGTTCTTTGTTTGATGGTGATGAAATTCTAAATTTAATTTAAAGGAAATAAAACTCTTTATGCCCTATGGTTTTAAGTCAAAAAAGTATTAAAAACTGACTTGTAAGTACTACTTTTCATCTAATCAATAACTGAATAAGGTAGTACAAAATATATCCCGTTGTTAATTCATGAAGAGACAGTTCAAGATTCGTCAAAAGAGCGCAAACACTTTCTTAAGCACTGGGAATTTCTGTAACTTTTTTTCGGCAATATACCATATATTGGTAGACGATGCCGTCTACAAGAATTAAACAAAGTTTTCATTCACAAATGACTTCTTCACTGGAGTTGTTGTAGATCTATCCATCAAATTTGTTTATTCTAACCGTGACAACTACAAGTGTAGAATACTGGGAGCTTGGAATATTGGTAAAAGATGTCATCTAAAATTAAACAAAGTTACCCCAGGCACGAGTTTCTGTGCAGCTACTTGCTAAGATTGTCTAACCGGTAGTCAGACATTTTACGGGTTCGAACCTTATCTATACTGAGCAGAAATCATTAATAATTTCATTCAGAAACTAAAACACATTGAAGGAGTTGAATAAGTGAGTGTATGTTTAGCAAAATCTCTTTTTACGATTAAACTGTAGCTTTTATCAACTACGGCTCTTATCTTTTGCCATTATAATTCAGTCTCCATTATTTATAGAGCAGTATTTTTGTTATGCAAAGTATCTGTCAAAAAAGTCGTTTCCAAAGATTATAAATATCTAGTTTAAGCATCTGATTACCCAACTCATTGCTTTCAAAAAGCGCCTTGAGGTTTCAACCACCACAGCTTGAAAATTCTGGAGGAAAATCATTTGTCTGCGATATTGTAATCTGCGGCATTACTAGAATGTCTGAATGTGGGGTTCCTCTCTCAAGCTATGGAAACACAGTGAAAAACTCCTCTTATTTTGCAACGACGATAGGAGCTGCTTCAATAATTTCTTCGTCCATAACAATAGCAGGAAACAGCCTTGTTCTTGCTTCCATTCTGCTCGATCCTTTCAAGAACATTAGGAGTGCTCCCTCCAGCTGCATCATTCTCAATTTGGCTCTTGCAGACTTGCTGGTTGGTGCTGTTGTGAGTCCACTCTGTTCAGTTTTTCTGTTTTACAACTCAGCCTCAGACAAAATTCAAACCTTACTCGTCCAACTTTTGCAAGGTACAACTTCCCTTGCACTTGGAGTTTCTATTGGCAGCATGGTTGCTTTATCCATAGACCGACTGATCGCAGTTCATACTCCGATGAAATATGCTTCTAGAGTAACCAAGAAGAGGACCAGAAAATTTAGTTTAGCTCTCTGGGTTTACTGTGTCATTCTAGCATTAATTCCTGTTGTCAAATGCTCTTTTTCAAGATTCACCATTATTGGTTTTATTCATGCAGTTGTTTCTTCAGTTGTCTTAATATATCTGAATATGAAGCTAGTTTTTTCAGTACGCGGTCAAGGAATGAAAATGAAGAAAACCCTCGATTTAGAAAATCAGGCTGCTTTGCAAAATGTTTTCAATCGAGAGAAAGCTGTTACGCGAACTGCAGTTATAGTTGTAACTGCATTTCAGTTTTGTGTAATGCCTTACATTATAACTTCGTTTCTCTCTCTAACATTTATGTCAAACGAAATAAGGGATAAACGTGTAAATGTAGTTTTTCTTTCGATATGTTATACAAGTTTGATAGTAGCTCTTTTTAATTCTCTTATTAACCCGATGATATATGCCTGGCGTCTTCCAAAGTACAGAAAAGCGTTTCAGTATTTTTTAAGTTTTATTAAGAAACGTACTTTACTTGTTTCTGCTGCGCATTCAGCAAACACAGCTCGACATTTTGATCGTCACGAAAACACAACAGCTTTGGCCAGTTGCAATCTTTCTGTCGTTGCTCTCAGCCAAATCCATTTGAAAAATACAACAACATAGAAGGTTGCCAAGAAAAAGGAAAATGAACCTAACCATCAAGAAAAAGAAAATTGAACCTAACTATCTTCTGGACCAACCTAATTCGTACCATCCAAACATAGTTTTCACAGTCGAAGAAAATCCCGTTCTCTTTTCTTCGAGACTGCCATCCAAATCACTAAAGACCTCTTCACTTTCTTCATTTTATCAAACCTGGTAAAATCTGGTGGAATGCAAAATCAATTTACCAATGTTCGCAAACAATCATTTTATCTTAAAAATTCTATGGCAAACCCGGAAAAACAAAGGACAACAACAATCACCCATCACATTTTATATACCAACAGACTTGTTGCTGTGGATTAATTATACATTGGGGAAACAAATAGAAATCTTAAAACACGCACGATTGAACGTGAAAACCCTGTCAATCAGACCGTGCAAGCAAGGCATCTTAATTTCAGCAATGGAACACGTACCTTCTCCTGGAAAGTGCTTCTAAACAGTTAACAAAATACAAAGAGAAAAATCATTGAAGCATTACTGATTGCTGTATTCAAACCGGACTTAAATAAACAAATCACAAGCCATCCTATTCTTCTTTTTCCTATGGGAATAACTTAGAACCTTTTAAACCCGCAAACGATTGGCGGAAACTATATCCCTGATGATGGTTTTTAACCGAAAACGTTCGGAAACTTTGTAGTTTTACTTATGTCGACAAATAACAGAAAAGGGGTCTCGTGGAACTTAAGTAGGAATCGAATGTTTCAAAAAGTCAGTCCAACTACTTCAAGCATGCCTCTGTCAATGGATTGCATCAATTAAAGGGTGAATTAAAAATTTAGCAATATTTTGTAAGAAACTAGATTAAAAAAAAAAACAGCACTGATAATACGGGCCTGTGCAATAGCCAAAAATTTGAGATCTCGCGTGGGCACTATTTTTGCTCGATTTACTCTAATCTATCATTTGAATTGAATTTGAAGTGATATCCTATTATATGTGTGTGCAAAGTGAAAAAAAAATCGAACAAGCGTAGAAATACAGTTTTTAAGTTAGAGCGAAACTAAAGCTATTTCAGCTCTTTGAATAAGTTCCAGTTGTCTTGAAAGTCTTATTTTTGATTAATTAGGAACTTTTGGTTTCCAAACACTTTGCAGGTTAGTTTGTCTATTTAATGGAACTTAAGATTTCCCAGCGTTGGGTCTTATGGGGGTTTTAAATAATGCACGCGCAATAATACTCGATCGGCTAGATTTTGCCAAACAATAGAGTAATCCCTTTTCCTGTTAACGCCCTAAATATATTTAAAGAATAAAATAGATGAACAGACAAAATTGAATTCTGTGGTTGAACAATACATGAACAACTTAGTGTATAAAAGTGCTAAGTTTAGTAATACGAAGCTCTGCAAAGTAAAAGACATTGGTGCGATAAACTCTTGAGCTTACATCTCGAATGTTCAGAGATGTTTTTAAAAAAATATTTGTTTTCAATAGTTCGTCTCCGTGAAAAATATTGCTTTCCTTTGTTCTAGTTAGTTGTTTTTATATCGCAGATAAGTTGATAAAAATGCAAAGTTTTGGATAATTAAGGTACCCGTGTTAGGACAACATGAGAAAGTGTTATGATGACATTGGTCCTATAGCAAGTCATACTATACCCAAGCTGAAAACAAACGAATATTCCCGGGTCTTTCAAGGGAGTTAAGTGGAAGAGTCCTGAAAACCTTGAGAAGATTTCAAGAAGCTTGTTTTCCAGGAGTACCTTCCTTTAAAAACAAAAGCAGCCAAAAGTAAGCGGAACAATACCATTCATATACTTTCGAATAATGCTTGTTGTATACTGACTACTATTTAATAAGGGCGTAAAAGTTTAGTTTAAAACGGATTCGATTTATGTGGTCTCTGTAAATCAACATGAAATGGCAAACCGTGAGGCTAAGATTCTCTTTGTTCCAAGAAATAAACGTTTGATAACAACTGGGCGGCGAAAGGTACAAATGTGACTTCCAAGGCTACACAAGTCATCGTAGTTTTAAATCACAAAAAGCAACACAGTATCAACAGAAACTATTTTTTTTGTTCTTTAAGCAGATGCTGACTTAGAATATATGTAACATGATTTAATTTCCAAACCCTTATCTCGTTTCAAAAATAATGGTTTAGGGGAAGGTATTACCAATACATGTAGTTCGTAACCGATCTTAGATCGACACCAAGTTTAAAGCATACGGAAGCGAAATTAAAAGAACGTTTCAAAATTATATTTTGTACTTTCACCTCGATTGGTTTTCGGGAAAGTAGTAATAAAACTGTTAATCTGAGGTCGTGTAAAATCTAACACAAAACGTAGTACTTAATAAATAAACAATGGGAATATTTAAATATTAATTTTTAATAAAAAGAGGACAGCTTTTCTTTTTTATAAAGAAGTATGAATAAAACAATCTTTGTCTGATACTGATAAAATTTTAGGTTTCATAAGCAATGACTTGGATAGTAAATCATAGTTTAGGCGCGGTTCATTGCATGTCTCGCTCAATGATTCCCAGCAAGAAACTGACATGTTACAAACTCTAATGCTCCTTCACTAGTCAACAAAGTAATTTTGATAAAAGAGAAACGTTTTCTTCTAAGACAATTTTTAAAACCTTTTTTATGAACTAATGCAAACTGGATCGGATTTCAATTTATTTCAAATATCGTTCAACGTCCGGCGTCCGAAAATAAACTCCTTTTATTAATTCGTAAGTGGAAGGGGGGGGGGACTTTTCTGAAAGTTCTTTGGCAATATTTGGTTTTAATATAGTGCTGTAGGTTTCCAAAACTCTTTTGTCGCAAACAAAAGGTACAGGAAACGACCGGCCTTGTTACTGTTTCTGTCTTGGTAGGTCATTTCTAAAACCTTTAGACTTAATTAGAGGTTTACCGTCGAACTACGAAATTTGCAGAAATCCGTTGCCGATTTCTTTGCTGTAGTTGATGCCATATCCATCATCACAAATGTTTACCAAAATCATCTGCAATGTGTGACCAACAGCTGTAACACAACTATGTTATTTGAGAAGATTAGAACTACTCCAACTATAAAAAAGCAATAAATGCTGTGTATTTAGTAACATGCACAAACTCCTACATATTATGATAGAACGACTACTTCGAACCAATTTTTGACTAATTGAACCAAAGTGTCAGAAGGTTGCCATTTTCCGTTCAAAGTGCGAGCACAAACTAACTCAAAAAATTATCTGTTTCTGTTTGTTTTCTCGTTTAAGGCATCATAAATTTATTATCATTATTCATTGTTGCAATGAGACATCAAAATTTTTCAAGGCTTTTCAATGCTTCTCCATTCAATAAGTTGAAAATGAGTCAACAAGTGAGCGGCTTTTAATTTCGCCTCAGTGTCGAATCGGATAAACAAATAACGGTTTTTCAGTTTTTCTGATATAATTCAGTAAGCGGATGTTTGCCAGAATCTAATATGTTTTATCTGCTGTTTCTCCGTCAGCTGCAGTTTATGTTTCGATGCAGTACCAAGGATGCCTTCATAGAATGGTTAGAAGGTTTAACAACACAGTAAGGCAATTCTCGGGAAGAATACGTAATGGCTAACTGTTCGACTTTTATCTTATCTTATGAAAATCAAGGGACGACTTCTCCTGGTATTGCAACGACAGTAGGAATTGTTGGAATAATTTCATCACCGATTACCATCGCAGGAAACAGTCTTGTGCTTGTTTCCATTCTGCTTGATCCTTTCAAGAACATTTGGAGTGCTCCTTCCAGCCATATCATTCTCAATTTGGCTCTTGCAGACTTGTTGGTTGGAACTGTGGTGAGTCCACTCTTCATAGCTGCTCTGTTTTACAAAGCAGCCTCAAGTACGTTTCCTCTTCTACTCACCAAAATTTTGGAAGTTACATCTCCTCTTTCAATGGGAGTGTCAATTTTAAGCATGATCGCTTTGTCAATAGACCGTTTAATTGCTATTCGGACTCCACTACAATATGCTTCTATAGTAACAAAGAAGAAGATTAGAAAATTCATTCTGTTTCTGTGGATTTACAGTGTAATTCTTACAGTAATCCAAGTAGTCCGATGTTCTTTTTTGTTGCACACCATTTTTGCTTTTACTCATTCAGTTGTTGCATCGATTATCTTGATAAGTCTGAACATAAAACTAGTGTTTTCAGTACGTAGCCAAGGAAAAAAAATCAAGAAAACCCTCGATATGCAAAACTGGACTGCTCTGCAAAACGTCTTTAATCGAGACAAAGCTGTTACGCGAACTGCAATTATCATTGTTTCTGCATTTCAAGTTTGTCTTCTACCTTACGTTGTAACTTCGTTTCTCGTTGGATCTCTCAGATTCAACAAAATGCTAGATGAACGCGTACATACAGGTCAATTTTGGGCCTATTATACTGCGAGTGGAGCAGCGTACCTCAATTGTCTCATGAATCCCATTATATATGCTTGGCGTCTCCCAAAGTACAGAAAAGCATTTGGGTTCATTTTAAGTCAAATGAAGAAAAGTGCTTTATTTCATGGATTGAGATCTCAGCAAATACCTCAGGAAAATTTGAGTGACATCAAGACGACGTCGCCTTACCCAGTTGCGATCTTTCTGATGTCGGTCTCGACCGAAACCATGTCAGTTCAACAAACATAGAGGAGTGCGTTTTCAGCTCTTCCAGAGAACAGACAAAAGACATCAAGAGTATCATTCTTATTAAAGGAAACACTAAAGAGGGAAATAAACGTATGAAAGCTTTAAACAAATGAAATTATTTATTACGATAAATATCGATCTGATCGCTTTATCCTGCGATCTTTCTGTTGGCGCTCTCAACCGAAACATTTGGTAATTTCGACAAACAAAACTTCTTCCATTCGACAAAAGAGCAGACTGAAGACAACAACGTTTTCGAAGGGTACTTTGAAACTTGAAGAAAATATTGACTCAGTTGAAAAGTTGAAAGCTCATATAAATTCTGAGTCACTGACGGGAATCGAACCCGCAACCCTCTGATTACCGGTCAGATGGTATTTGAAACTGTTTGATTACAAAAACCTTTAAGAAATAGAATGCTAAGATAAAGTCCCGGGCTGTTTTGACACAACTAGGCTAGGAATAAAACAAACAAAATGGTTTTTAAATCTAAGACGTTCGTACACAGTTTGTCCATTTTTTACACCATAAAAAGAAATAAAACAAGGACCAAGGTGTTTTCTTGTTTTTTTTTCGTTAGAAAATGTATGTTTGGACTTGTTTGAATTATCTAAAACCAATATAAACTCTTTGCCAACATAAGTAACGAATGTGTGGTACCATTTCATATTTTGTAGATTAAACGCCAACCAGAGTTAAGAGCATTTTCATGAGAATAGTGTTAGGTAGATAGTACTGAGATCCTAAAAAGTAAAATGAAAAACACGGTTGTTGAAAATTATCATATCAAGCAAAATTTGGGGAACTTTTCTCCATGTTAAACAGCGAGAAGCGCTCCCGTTTATGTTTTGGTTAGTTCAAATATAACATGTAGATTAAAACTTCTTTGTTTGTTAGTGATAAAATTCTGAACACTCTCAGTGAGATTTCTTTGAATTTGTCTAGGGCACCGCTCAATGTACCTGTTATCGTCCTTTTATGTCCTTTGTTTTTCAGTAGGGAAACTCTAGCACCCATTTTACGATTTTTCTTTTAATCAACAATGTTAATTTTCTCGAAAGCAAACATCTGCCACCAAGACAGTGGTTCGAACCCTATAACTGTACTGATATGGTTTTGAGTAAATTTTGGTACAACGAACAGGCAAGAGGAATTTAGTTTTGTTCGTTTACCATTTGTTCATTATAGTTAAGTCTAACTACGTACTTGTAAGGGAGATGTACGCTACAGGACTCCTGACTGTTTGTCGTCTGCAATTCATGTCGGGGGCCGCATGCTTGAAATCAAGATCAAAAGCAAACTTTTGGTTTTATTTTTGTTGTGTTGTCCCTCTTATTGGGAGAATATTCTACTTGTTTGTTTGCTTCAATCGGATGTTGAAATAGACTAACATGTGAACGAATTGTGGGGGTTAGAACTTGAACAACATCTTGCAAGCAGTTCAGACTTGGCAGCTTTGCCCAAAACACCACAGCCACTTCATTGCTTCAAAAAAATTGGCATTAAGAGCAAAATGAAAGCAACAAAGAATAGACTTGTAGAATATACAAAGTTTTGGCTTTTTGTGAAGGGTTTGCATCTTTTGTAAGTTTGACGTCGTTGGTAGTTTTTGTTACTAGCAGATACAATCAGTTTGAAGGGCCAACTTTGCTAACTGTGCAGTGCAAATTTCTGCGGTAAAGATGAGTCGAAGGAATACCTATGTATCGTCAATGGTCAACTGAATATTTCAAGTTCCAGTTTAGAGGCTTACAGAATAATAAGTTACTGAACGAATACAGATTAAAACTGGTCGCTGAACCGGGATATCCTCGTTAGAATGATAATGACATTTTTACTTGTACCGAAAAGTTATTAAATTTTAGATTTGTGACATTAACATGAGATAAAAATAAATAGGTTAGTTGTACGGAATCTTTACAGAGTTTAAAGATAAGAGAAAAGTTTTGGTAATGACATATTTTTCATTCCGTTGGAAAGCTGAAATGTTGAAATTTCTTAATGTGCAGTGTCAGTGACTTGAGATTGCGATCAAGAGCCGCTCGTATTGACAGCAAAGTTAACTTGTTCTTTTTTAAAAAGTTCCGTCTATTTTTTTAATTTTATCGAAACCATAGTGTATGATTGTTTTATAGATTAGAGACTAGAATGTTTTCCAAAAAGATCATTTATCAGAGGAAACAAAACATATAACAAAATGGAATTAAACAAATCAGCGTAAGTTTATCACAACCTTCTTTTCAAGATTATATAGCTGTTTTTAAACAACTAATACTCATTATATTGATTTTGTAATTAACTTTTCATTATCTATGGTACAAAACATTGTTATGCTAAATATCTGTTTAAACACTAAGCTCCAACAATTTTTAATTCCAAACTTATATTAGTTTCTTACCTAACACATTACTTCCTTACAACCTCTTGTAGTCTAACCATATCAGCTAGACACTTCTCGAAAAAATCAGAGGCTAGCAGCTACATTTTTGCAGTGTTTTCAGAATATTTGATTCTTCTCTCAAGTCATGGAAAGACAACAATTTTGCAATGGCGTTAGGAACTGCTACAATAATATCATCGCCCATAACCACTCTAAATACTTATCGCAGGAAACAGCCTTGTTCTTGCTTCCATTCTGCTCGATCCTTTCAAGAACATTAGGAGTTCTCCCTCCAGCTACATCATTTTCAATTTAACTGTTGCAGACTTTCTGATTGGAGCTGTTGTGAGTCTACTCTTCACCACGTTTTTGCTTTACCAACCATCCTCAAGCAAATTTCTTCTCACCGGAATTTTTGTAATAACAACTCCTCTTACAATGATAGTGTCAATCTACAGCGTGATTGCCTTATCCGTTGACCGATTGGTTGCAGTTCAAGCTGCAATGCAATATGCTTCTAGAGTAACGAAGAAGAGAATCAGAAAGTTCAACTTAGCTCTGTGGTTTTACGAAACAGTTCTTGCATTAATTCCGGTGGTTCAATGCTCTTTTACACTCTACAATGTTATTTGTTTTATTCACACAGCTGTTGCTTCAGTTGTCTTAATATTTCTGAATTTAAAACTAGTTTTTTCAGTACGCAGTGAAGGAAATAAAATCAAAGATACCCTGGATTTAGAAAACCAGGCTGCTTTGCAAAACGTTTTCAATCGAGAGAAAGCTGTCACGCGAACTGCAGTTACAATTCTAACTGCATTTCAGCTTTACATGTTTCCTTGTATTATAGTTTCGTTGCTTTCATTTACAATTATGTCCAAAAAAGCAAGAGATATACGTATAGATGTAAGTTTTTCTCCTGTTTATTGTACAAGTGTTGGACTAGTTCTTGTCAGTTCTCTCATAAATCCCATGATATATGCCTGGCGTCTTCCAAAGTACAGAAAAGCATTTGAGTACATTTTGAATGTAATCAAGAAACGTTTTTATTTGTGTTTGTCAGTTGAGCTTTCAGAAAGCACATCTCTACAATTTGAATGTCATAAAAATAATTTCGCCTTAACCAGTTGCAACTTATCAAGGACAACGTTTTGGATCACCAAAAGGAGAGACAAAAAATTTAAAGTTTTGTTGTTGAACACCAAAATGAACTTCAAAATGTAAGAAAGTGTTAAGAGTTCGGAAAACAACATTGATTGACAATGGTTTTTGAGCTGTTTTGCATTGACTGCAAACCGAAATTCGAAAAGTCGCATGCACTTATTTTATCTTGGGTATTCAGAGATATTTAAAACCTTGTTTTCAAAAATTGGTCACCCTGAAACTGATATGGCTCCCGGTTTTTTCTAGTAAACTGATCCCATTGCGTAGTCAAATTATGCCTTTCATCATTTAGAAGGAAACAAAACACAAAACATGGATAATAAGGAATAAGGTCGTCTGTTTAGAACAAAACCAGAAACAGATGTGTGATGACATCCAGTAGCATGCTATACTCGGTGGCAGATATACATATATCTGAAAAAGAAAAAAGAAATGAATTTTTGGAACCTTACTTTTAGAAAAAAAATCCCAAAAGGGAGGGGTACAGGACCCCCAGCTCCCCTCCTGGATCCGCCACTGATTCTCTTTGAGAGTGGAATTTATTAAGAGAACCCCTAGGACATTAGGGAAATTCTCCGGCGTCTAAACGAATTTAATGGGAAAAAGTCTTAAAAATTTCAAGTAAATTTCAAAACGTAGTTTATCCAGAAGTTCCGTCTTCAAACAATTAACTATGTCAACATCGCTTGGTAAGGTAAAAAGACAATAACAAGTGGAACCATACGATTTTTAAACGTTGTTTAAGTTTCCTAAAGTAGCTAGGACGATAATTTAAAGATTTGTTCAAAGCAAGAAAGTTCGCAACCCATCAGAGGTTGACCAAACTTTGAAAAACAAAATGGTTAATCTTTAGATACTGTCTTGTTTTTTGCTTAGGCGGCTTTATTTAAATTACAGAAAACGTGTTTTTTGGTTATGGCCTGATCAATCTAAATGAAATGTGTTAAATCTGTAGGGCGCTTTTGATTATAAGATGTTTTCTTTTCATTGCCCTATAATTCTCTCAGCAATCGTTTTTATGCACGGATTGTTATTATAAGCTGTTTCAACATAAGTCAAGCAAGATCAAAACAGTTTAGAACAGGCAAGTTTAAATATTCCTAATTCTAAAAAGCCGCATGAGTTTATCGTAAATATAGAAGAGGACAAATGCAACTTTTGCTAAGTTTCGCTGTGAAAAATGTACAACTCGATGTAAAGAAAGGCCAAGTGTGATAAAAAGCGATAACATCGACATTTAATTCACGTTCTTCGTGTCAGCTCGATAAGCTGTCCGTATTTCTATAATATTCAAATTGCTTGAACTGGAAGGTTTTAAGACTTTGGCAATCATCTCTACACGGACAGCAGTTGTCTTGCTACTGGTGTGCTTGACCACCGTCATAGGAAATAGTCTTGTTCCTACTTCTTTCTACCGGTTCTTTTCAAGAATATCCAGCTATGTGACATCCTCAATATGGCTCTTGTCGTTCTTACCGTTGGTATTACTGTTGTTCCTCTTTTAGCTGTCTATGAAACTTACACTTATAACGCTATCATAAACAACTGCTCTCGGCAAAAGCTATTGTATTAACTAGTATTAGTTTTCTGGCAGTGTCTTCTAAAATTTCATTTCCTTGGCATTGACCGGTTAATAGCCATTCAATATCAATCAAACTATGCTTACATGTATTGTGCCCAAAGAAAAAGTTTGAAACGCCAACATGTTGCTGTGGGTTTTACTTTATAATAATTAGATTATTAGTTATCTTCCTACTGTAGCTCTTACTCATAATGTATTTCAGTCCACTGTTTTCGTTGTCTTCGAATTAGCAATGCTCTGCTTAGTGTAAATTTCATTGGGGAAAAACGTCAAAAACCTGGACAGGGCGGATGATTTAGTTGAATGCGTTTAATCGAGAGAAAGCTTTTACAAGAACTGTAGTATTGCTCCCTTTTTTCTTAATTAAACCTTGTTAAAAAAATCTTTCAATCTATATATATATATACTAATATGCACTTGTACACATGTATTATAGCTGTCCATTTCAAAATTGGTAGTTGTAACTGTTCACTTGTCTGTAAATTTATTGTGTTACTAGTAGTGTCTTTACACTACCTGCCTAGCCTGGCTTGGCTATCTGTAGTTATTGACTGTATGCAAAATGCTGTAAATCAAAAAATAAATTGAGGCCCTATGTGTGTCTACCCTGTCTTTTTGCTTCGAACATGGCTATCGTCCACACTATAACGCCGAAAACGATCACAAAAAATGGAGACATTCGAAAACGCTTTCCGAATTAATGGAGCAATTTGAAAACGATACTGCGTTGTTTCTAGTATTGACGGAGAAAACGATGCTGTTTGAAAGCTATGACGTTGCCAAAACAACACGACCATGTGTCAGACCACTCAACCGTAAGTATACAAAATGGCGGACAAGCGCTATCATGTGGCCCATGTCTTGATTGGAACAATCTTTAGTCCATTTTTAGCACTCGTGAATTTTGGGCCACGAGTGGCAATAGGTATAAAAATAGCTATTTGTTTATGTTGCTTTGTTGTTATCTGCACACTGACTTCAGGTCTGGTTTCCATTTATTAAACCTAGACACCAAGTAGTAAAAGTAGTTAAAAATGTTGTTGTTGCAAATATCCTATTCACTTGAAAACCAGGCTTTTGTGCGCCTAGATTCTAGAGACAAACAGGCTCTGAGGTCTAATTAAATCATATCAGACGATACTTATCTATCTCAGGAAAGTATATTAAAACGTTTCCAAACCGGATACGCGTTGTAGCGTGGACGGCCGAAAATCAAAACGACACAAAAAAAAGTGTGGACGCAAATCTTTTTGAAAACGGAGCTAAAAGTCTCCGTTTTGTTTGAAAACGGAGTAGTGTGGACGGGACCTCACATTGCATGAAAAGGGTTGTATAAGGTAGTATAATGATTCATTATACGTATTGTGTAAGGGTAGTAGAAGTTAGTATAAGAATTTGTTTGTACAATGGGAGTATAAGGTTTCCTTATACTACCTTATTCTTTATACACATTATAACGATTCATCATACAATGTATACAAGTTGTTATACCTAGTAAAACGTTTGTTTTAGTATACTGCAAGTATAAGGTTTCATTATACTACCTTGTTCATTGTACAACGTATAACGATTAATTACACAATGCATACAAGTTGTTATACCCAGTAAAATGTTTGTTTCACTATACTGCGAGTACTACCTTGTTCATTATACAACGTATAACGATTCATTACACAATGTATACAAATTGTTAAAACTAGTAAAATGTTTGTTTCTTATACTGCGAGTGCTACCTTTTTCAATATACAACGTATAACGATCCATTACACAATGTATACAATTTGTTAAAACTAGTAAAATGTTTGTTTCTTATACTGCGAGTATAAGATTCCCTTATACTACCTAGCCTTTTTATATTTGTTTATACGATGTCAAAAGATTAATTACACACTAAATAGTGTACTAAATCTTTATACAGGTCAATGCTTTGTCTCTGGGTTAAGGCGATAGCGTGCGGACTGTCATTTTGCTTGTCTGATTAACTAGGCGTTGCGGATCCCACCCCTATTTTTAAGCAAGAAAATTAAGACCATGATGTACAGTGAGAGTATACACACACATAGCCTGTATTGCCTGTCGAAGACTAGCTAGCAGTAGCAATAGCAGTCCAAACCAACGACTCACTTCGATCGAATTGGCAAGAGTCAGAAAACCCTTTCTATGCAGGCATGGCTTTCGAATTCTTTTAAAATCATATCTTAAGTCCCTCGCGTGCGAAAATTGAGTGTTTAGCCACGTGTCTGGCCTGCGTTGTTTGACGATGTCTGCCATCGACTCAAATCAACCAATTAACTGTTTACACGGGAAGAACGTTAAAAAAACGCGCAATATCGAGCCGCTTCCTGTTCGTCTAGTTTAGTGCAGAAAAATTGGTTTAACTAAGTTGAAATCAAAGTAAATTTGATATGAGGCAAGGCCTACAAAAGTCGACAGCTTACGAAGTGTAATTAGTGCTAAAGGCACTTAAGAATCAACACGAAAAAGTTCTTCTGTACAAGATTTTTAACTGTTTCGCACATAGTTCCCAACACGACAGCACTCATGCCAGAGAAGAAAGAACAAGGATCTGAAAGATATCTTTCAAAATATTTCTTATCGCGATCAGTGGCATGGAATTCCGTGATTGCAACATTTAATATTTATAGAAAGAAGTGAACGCCGACGGACTGCAATGTTGCTATCTCCCTCGCTAGAACAAATTGAAGCTCGTGCAGAAATTAAACAGACTACTATGGAGTCTCTTGTTGCAGTAATACCTCTAAAGCTGATCAACGTGCCACTAAATTGTGTTCATAGAATAAACTAAGGAAGCTACTTATTAGCTTTGATGGAAACCGCCAATATAAAGTGCAAGAGAGGCAACTATAAATTTGCAAATTTTTTGAGTTGAGGTTACTTTTAAAACCACATAGGTTATGCTGGGGCCTGGGTACTAACAAGAAGACTTTGGGTGAGGAGCAAGTTGATAGATATGTCTCGCTCGAGAGGTCTGTTCTTCAGCTGATTAATGTCACATATTTAATTTTTTGTTAGTGATATTTTCTGCTTATTATCTTCTAAAGGAATTTGTCCTGAATCTTTAAAGCATAGGTACTCAGCAACAAAATTAGTGAAAAGAAAAAGCTGAGGATTGAGAGCATGTGCATGAGGAGACAAGTTCGAGATCTTATCTAAACCACTCGAGGAAATGCATACATAATATGTTATTAGAGCTTACACCAGTTAGGAAAATTGTGTAAAAAAATAAATCCAAAAAGTCCTGAAATTTTGAATCGATTGCTGTGAACGTGATAGCCAATAGCGCGCACAACAGTCGCAGTCGGGCTCGCGCTCCCTCCATTACTCACCCAAGTAGATAGTGTCTGACATTAAAACTTCAAAGGTTAAACAATGGTTCAAAAAATGTCTCTCAAATTCATGTGCAAAAAATTAAATCCAAAAAGTCCTGTTGTTTTGAAATTGAGGTTTTTGTAAGCCTCAACTCCAAAACCTGCATGAGACAAATATTAGATAAAAAGTCGAAGGTAAAGAAACTATTACATATATACATATACTCTTTAGTCTTGTATTAATGAGTATTATATGCAGTATGAATTACTTCAGTCAAGTAGTTGAAGAGAGCTGCCCTAGAGTTCTCGGAATCTTGTGAAGTTTTGAAAACAATGGCTAACAGACACACTGTCTTGCTGTGAATGTGATAGCCAATAGCGCAGACAACAGTCGCAGTCGAGCTCGTGCTCCCTCCATTACACACCCGAGTATGTCTGACATTAAAACTTAGAAGGCTCGACAATGGCTAAAGAAAAGTCCCTAAAATACACAGAAATGTATAACTAAAATATTATAATTTACCTTTTCAAATTATAAGGAATGCTAATATTGCCATTCCAACAATACTCTTTTGTGACTAAGTCTCGTTGACTTACAGTAATAGTTAGCTATAGTATTTATGCGAGGTAAATTTTTTAAATCCTGTGTTTGGTTAACATTATCTAAGTTACTCTTGAGGTTTGTACAAAAGACCAAGGACAAAACAATATTAAGTTTTTTTTCTAAATGGCTCGACAATTTGATTTATTTTGTCGAAAAAAGTTTTGTTCAATGAGCGCAACCTGTAACCCATCACGATGTAAGCAATGTAAGTGGTGTCAATAAAAAGTTTAGACACAAAGCTATCAAACCAGCTTTATATTCATTTTATATACACACCATGGATTTATGAGTTTCAGACCTTCCTTGTGTATCAGTTATTCATAGTGGAGTGTTATTTACTATTACTTTCAAAGCTGGAAAACAGAGAAACCTCGACAAAATCTATTAAAGAAATGTGAAACGCAAGTTTGCCTGCCAAAAGTGAAGCTGGTACCTGCTTATACTCAACAGTGGCCTGGCCGTGAGTGAGGATTCGCTGGCTTAGCGTAAACAACAAGCGCCAAAGGCAAATGAAATGTAAATTGAATGTGACTATTCTCATAAGAATTGACTGCAGTCAGTGGCTATACATTCCATTACCCAAAGCAAATTAGTTTTAATTTCACTGTTAGTAAAAACGTAAAGCAGATATTAAATTGAGTCTCATTGTTGCTGCTGGTATTCCTATATCACAATTGCGGAGTTATTCCAATCTTTTTTGTCATCTGATCCACTCCGATGGTTACAGTTAATCCATGCATTTTTAGCTCAAACCGAACCGCTACACGCTTTTTTTTTGTAAAAACAATTTTATAAGAACAACGAGGCTCAGATTGGCCAAAATTTAAGAACAATTTAAGAACAAGCTGAGGCTCGGGCTCGATGGCTAATTATTTTTTAAAGTTCGCCGAGCTTCGATCTTCGGCTGATCAATACAGAATGAATAAGAAATGCTTCGCAGTTTATAATGACAAGAAATCGACTCGGGAATATGGCTTGACAAATTCGTTTTTTAACACATGTATTGCAACACCTGTTTGGCTTAGTTTTTCTCTGATTTCAAAACATATAGAAATAAGAACAATTCAAGAACAATTTGAGGCTCAAATCGCCAAAAAATTAAGAACAATGAGGCTCGCCAAATTTACTGGTTCTTATAAAAAAGCGCGTATATTTTTAACCCAGTAATATTTTGAGAGGTCAATCACGAGAACACACATTTACGCCATCAGGTCTCGAACATTTATTTTGTTGACTGTGAAGAACTTAATCGAAGCACGGTGCGTTTATGACTCGAGCACTGCAGTTTAACACTTGATCTGTTTAACGCAACTCCATTTTTTAGGGACATCGAAATGCAGCCATGCAAAAGCATGTATAGGTGACTGCAACTCGTCTCTGCATCTCTAAGTAAGGACACGAGAATAGTTATTCCAATCTTTTTTGTCATCTGATCCACTCCAATGGTTACAGTTAATCCTTGCATTTTTAGCTCAAACCAAACCGCTATATTTTTAACCCAGTAATATTTTGAGAGGTCAATCACGAGAACCAACATTTACGCCATCAGGTCTCAAACATTTATTTTGATGTGAAGGACTTAATCGAAGCACGGTGCGATTAGGACTCGAGCACTGCAGTTTAACACTTGATCTGTTTTACGAGAAGACACGAGAATAGTTATTCCAATCTTTTTTGTCATCTGATCCACTCTTGATGCATCATTATTTATTCGTGTAAAATAGCTTAGTTTTACACCAAGTGGTTGAAAGGCGCCGTCCTTGAATTTAGGTTATAAACGTACTGAATCTTCTCCGCAATGATCCACCTATATTTACTGATAACATCGGCGATCGTTGCTAAATGTAAAGAGCAATAGAGTTCGTACGTCAGTCTTACGTTAATCGTCGTCCTTTCGTACAAGAAAAACTCGTGCTCAATTGTCGCAAATAAATTTCTGGCTCTGGGAAATTAGACAGTGTATAATTTACAAGATGCTATTCATCCGTACATTACAGCCTTTGTTTAAATCAAACCAGACTCTATTAGAGGAAGAAGAAACTTTACACAGAATACACTCTTTTCTGAATGTATGATAACACAGTTGAAATGTCGCTGGACGGCGTCGAAATGTCAAAAAATTGCGTTAAGTTTTCGTATTGAAATAACAAGCAAATCCATTTTAACCAAAATTGTCATTGTCAGAATCATTATCCTTGTTGTTCTAGGATGGGTGACAGTCTGTTCATAGGATGTTTTAAAAATTGGTTGCTTCGTTTTCGATTTGGTTCAGGCATCTGATTTATAAACAACTTTCTAGCGTTCATCTGACTGCAATCTCCACATCTCTTCTGCTGATTCTTTACCGTAAGCACTCTTCTTTTCTTTGTTGTCAGGAGTTTCATAACGGCTTTCCGTAAGTTGGGCGTCCTCCCGCAATAAATGAAGGGATTAAGGAACGAGTTAAGGTAAATTAAAGTTTGCGTCCAGTTAAAAACAATCCAAAATCGATTTGTCTCCGATGTTATACCCGAAATAACTGTTGGAAAATAACAGACAACAAGGAGACCAACTACAAGAAGCATTGTTTTTGCCAACTTCTTTTCTCTGATTTTTCTTTGTGACGCAAAAATATTTTTTAGACTGTTTTTCGAGGCCTGTTCTTTGCTGCACTTTACCTTAGAAATCTGGTTTAAATTGCTTACACTTTGTAAGCAAGGTTGTTGCAAATTGCTGGATCTGCTGGAAATTTTCTGTGACGTCTGCCTCAGCAACCTAACCAAGGGCAAGTGGTATGACTTACCCGCCTTGTGTAAAACATGACTTGACTTGATGTTACTTGAATGGGGCTGATCTGATACAACCTCCCTACTAGAAGATTGCTCCGACTTGCCGTCATTGACGGAGGATTGGCTCGACGATCTTGCACACTTGATTGGCCTCCTTGAGCTACTGGAAGAGCTGGATAAATGGTGAGGGTTCGTTTTCTTGCTTGGAGGTTGATTTGGGTCGCTTTTACTGCATTGTGGCTGGTCTGAACTGTCCACTTTAGTGGAGGACTGGTGAGATTCAACCGTTTTACCTAAATGCCTATCTGGTGCACCGGAATTCGTAGAAGGGGTCACAATGTTATCGTTGCGACCCCGAAATATGGTACCAACTTCAAAGAAAATTGCTATGTAGCATGCTGCGGTAACAATTAGTACTGTTAGAAGGATGAAAGCGTGGACGATCATTACATCATCTTTCGTAGTATCACTAGTACCGAAAAACCAAACTGTAGCCCACACTGTTATTATCAACCAAATGAGCAACACTGCCTTAATGACTCGGCTAGTTTTCACAGAGTCTTTGTAGCGTGTAGGAGAGCGCACGGCGAGATACCTTTCAACGCTGATTAGACACGTGTGAGAAAGAGAAGTTACAACGCCTATTGCTCCAAAAAGAGTTGTAACCTGTCGGCCGAAGCAACCGATGTCCCGGCTGCTTATGAGATCAGAAACTCGACAGACAACAAACAGCGGCTGAACTATTGCACCAACGACGAAATCTAAGTAAGAGAAAAAAAACGTTAGTAAATTATCAAGTATTAGTCGAGTTGTTTTTATTTTTTGTAACAGTTCTTTCTATGTTTTAATAACCCCATATTTAAACTCATTAAGCAATCAAACTCCTAATAAACCTGTAGTATTATGTGATAAATAAATTATCGGCGCCGTGAGATGATGGGAAAAGCTGATGTTTCGAGCGTTAGCCCTTCGTCTGAGCACCTGAAACTCCTAATAACCTATTTCCTTTTACCAGTGATAATATAAAAAACCAAATAGCTTGACAACTCAAAACCCAGTGCAATATTCACTATGTATAAGACTACGAAGAATGACCTATTAAAGTTACCTCTTAAGTATAAGTAAGCAATGAGATGCGCTGGTTTGAATGCAGGGAACTTAAGAAGGGGGGGGGTGTTGCGGGCGCACCCACTGCACCCCTCCTCCCCTAGGGCGTGAGTATTGCGGAAATCACTTCTAACATTTTTGTTGCTGTAACTTCTTTTGATAATTTGCGACCTTAGCGAGTCTTCCTTAACTCCTATAATCTATTAATTCTTCCTCTTTTGTGCAATGGGTTCCCTAACAGATTTGCAAGGCAGTTCAATTATTTTTGAACGCTAAAATAGCCACATATAACTGTGCACTGTACATAGGAACAAAAGTAAACGCAATAAAAACGTTATTCCGGAATGATTCAAATGCATGAGAGAGAGAAACAGGCAGCGAAGTTCCACTTTTTTCCACAACTATTTAAAAACATAACTTCCTCTAAGCGCACCTAACTGATGACACTAGATTCAAATGATTTTAAAAAGGGCAAGTTTAAAAAACTTGTATAATGTAGTTTTGTTCTGGTTCACTGTTTGTGAAGTACAAATGAAATTAAGCAAAAAGAAAATATGTTGTTCTCTAAAATTGTAAAGATTTGTCGGGCAAAGCAAATTTATTTTGCAGTTCAAAAGGTTGAATATTTTCCACATTTTAAGTTGGTTCTGGCTGGCTAACATTTCATTCTCAGACAATCTAATTTTCAAACTTTTCGTGGGAACAGTGTCACACATTGGGCGTTCTTTTGGTCCGTCTCCTCATTTGTCGCATTCGAGCATGTAGTGCTATTTAAAGTGGCTATAAGAAGTATAGTAATTACAAACGTTTATTATTTCACCTCGAGTATAGCTATATTAAAGTGCCTATGAAGTGAAAATGAGGAATAGCTGCGAAAATGTTTTGTCAAAGTCCTTTACGGTCTTCGAGATATTAACATTTTAATGTTTTCAACTGATGATGTCTTCTTGTTGGCAGGCAGATTTTCAAGCTTTCGAAATCCGCTGTAGATCCATAACCTTTGGATGAAATTTAACCAAATCTGGACTGATGATGTATTTTGAGGTTTTCTTCAGAATAGTCATGGCAACAAACTCGGTACCAAGCACCGTTCGCATAAAAGCAAATTTTCTGTTATTCCAAGAACTTCCACCGAGGTAATTAAACCAAATATTTGTATTTTTCCTTTACATGGTAAGAAAAATAGAAATTATGCCGTAATATGTTGCACAACTTCTGGTCTAACGAAAAAATCTCATTCATTTGGAATTTCTCATCTGGAGCCTGGAACCCAGTTTGTTGCTATGACAAGGAAAATTAATAACTATTCTGAAGAATACCCCTAGATACCATCATTTGCATTTCTCGTAGCTTGTATCTTACCTGTCATCGACAGAGAAAGCAGAACTATCATAAACGGGTCTCTTCGAAACTGTCTGTTTGTCAAGATGCAGAGCATGACGAGGGCGTTTGAAACGACTGTTACAGGCGATAACAGCCCGTTAACTACGCCAGCTGCAACGAAGTTGTTAAACACGGCTGCAGAAAGATATTCGTTTCTCCACTGGAGAATGTTAGGGACGAATGGACAGCGAATGAAAGGCGATGTGACGGTGTAATTCGAATCAGAAGAGTTGTTTTCCATTTTCTTCCAAGTATTTTTATCCTAGTGCTGAAAGCACGATGGATTGGCGATTTGTGAATCACTTATTGTACGTTTTCAACATCATTCGTTACGTACCGGCTGAAGGAAATTGTACATTCGTGTTGTGCGTCAGTCTTATTTGTGTTTTCTAAGCAAACTGAAGATAAGTGTTCACATTTTTCATTGAAACGAAACAATCGAAAGTTTTCGTTTATCAAGTATTGTTCTACAATTACTCTTCTTCATCAAACACAATTACGAAATTGAGTTTGTAAAGAGTGTCATCTTCATTTAGAACACTTAAGTGTGACACTTAATAATTACCAACTGATAGGTTATACAATTTTTGTCTTTGTCAGTCAAGCTATCTGACGCATACTCGTTAGGTTTTCTCACTTTTTGCAACAACACCAAGTGATTGTCGATTTGTGAGCATTTATTGTAAGATTTGAAGTTTCTTTAAAGTCCCTATCAAGCTTATTTTTTTCAGTTCCAGATGAAAATTAGAACCCTTTAATAATAGTAATTTTCGAAAATAAAACCTTTTCTCGCCGTTCCTGTTACATTTTTT
>JAOBRD020056662.1:0-10495 GCA_027575215.2 Hydrozoanthus sils
TTATTATTATTATTATTATTACATGTACACAGCTTTAAATTTTCACCGAAATCACCAAGACTGCGAATGCAGATTTGAGAATCATTTTCTTATAGAACTTCTTTTTCTATTTATAAAAATCAGTTGCCGGAGTAGTTTGGGCTGGAAAACTCCCGATAATAAAAACTGCAACAAACTGATGAATTGTTTTTAAAGTAAACCCTGCTTGAATCTAAAATATTTCACTTTCGCACGCGGGGAATCGGCAAAAACGCCGAGACGGGACAAACATATATACCTGCGGTAATTGTGCATGGCGTTGACGAAACAGCATGCAACAAGTATCCGGACTAAATATAGAAAATTCTATGAGGATTAGAGAGTTAGTCTTAAAAGAGATATATAAAGGAAATACAAGCTCTATTCCCTGAGTAAACAAAAATAAAGTAGAGTTTTCTAAGCGAGGCAAGCTAGGGGAGAGGTTGGAGGTGATTGTTGCATGCTGGGCTGCTGTTTACTTATGTCGTTGGGTATCGTTATATGTTATGGCGTCGTGAAATAATTTTCTCTTGAGATAAAATCGTTTGTAGAGTTTCAAGCCGGAATTAAAAGGTGTTTTCGGCATATTGGATGTGCATTTATGTTATAACATTTGTTGCAGATGCGGAAACGGTCAAACCAGATCAACTTAACTTGAGTAGGCCGGGTGCGGATTCCTCGACTGACCCCTGACCCCTGGGGATTTACAGACCTTTGCTAATCGCGCTAGCATGCAATTCTTAGAACTTCAGCAAAAAAGGATAATTAACACAAGCAATGTCATGCTTTTTGTTCTCCGTTTTTTAGGAAAAAATTGGACAGGAGGAAACGTAATTATTCTACTTTGTTTTAGTTTGTTTTTTAATTTGGTTTTAGTGGTTGCCGCAGCTAGACGCCTGTCAGTCTATTTGTAGACAGAAATCTCCGTATTTTCGACGACCAAGAGGAAACATTTGACCTTTTATGGCTACATTATGTGGCTTTTTTGACAAAACACTGAAATCACAAACTAAAGCTGACCGCGCCTTTCTGTTGATACCAGAAGTTAAATATTTTCGCGTGGCATATATCTGTGAAGTTTGAAATTGCCTAAATTTGCCTGCTTCAAAAAGAGCGTATACGGAGCTAGCGGAGAGGGGGGTGGGGGGGTGGGGGTGCATGGGTGGTAGGAGGAAGCGAGTGAAGGTGGATCATTTTTCAACGAAACCCAACTTTCTTTCATTTGTTCTTGGTTTCTATCGAATTTTGGAATTCAAACAAAATCCCTGAAAATTTTGACAATTTCGGGTTGATACTCCAAACCCCCATGACATAAAGACCGTAACTGAGCAACGAAAGAAAAAATTTCGTTTTCCCCTACAGTTTGTCTATAGTTAATATTAGACTTGTTATAAAAATCGGCAAGCCTCAAAAGGGAGATTGTACACGGGTACAAGGCCTCGACCATTCCCTTTTCCTCCCACCTTTCCCCCTCCTATCTCTCGAGTTCTTCCCTTTTCTGCAAAACTTTAGATGATGCTGACTATACGGCCTTATCCTTGGTTTCATTTTGATCAATTGAGAAAAAATTAAACAACCCTTTGTTTTTGACCTCTACAAAGCGTAAGATAAAATGAAATAAGATAAATGAAGTGAAATTAATGTTTATGATAACAACAGAAGAGTTTTAGTCACATGTTTGCGATTCTAAGGAACACTGAGCTACATGTATCATAGCAGTGAGAAATTGGGTTAATAAGGCTTCAAAAACTTGTCTTCATGAATCACTTAATATCTCGTATACCTTCTACATTATTTCATAGTTTTTAAGCTGGTTGAACGGATCACTTGACAGTTTCAAGTCGTTCAATCTCAGATCTTGAATTATTTATTGAAAATGGTTTAATTATTTTTAACTTCGTAAATATAAACCTTAACGCTGCCAGATCTTAATTTTATGAAAACATGATGATGATTATATATTCACTATCTGCATTTCGAGAGTTGTTCCAAACCATATACATTTTGAACTAGACTGTAACTTTCATTTTGATTAAGAATCGATCAACAACAATCGCAATGTATCGAGTTTGCAAAATTTGCCGTAAGGAAGAATTTAAATGTTTTCTTATCTTTCTAGACAAATATAGAACGATAATCGAACTTGAAAATATATCAAAATGAGTTTCTTGAAGCAGGTGAGAGCACTTTTCAAGGGAAATTATCGGAACTGAGTACAATACTGTAGACAACGTTGAATATCTACGCGCAAGATAGTCAATTTATAAATTTTACAAACAATTTATTAAGCACTATTTTAGGTTGTGTTTTCTTTGAAATGACAGTTAACTTAACCAGAAACTGTGCATTATAAATTTCTATTTGCTATTTAACTATTATTTTGTAGATAAGTGTTGAGTATCGAAGAACACCAAGAAAAAAGTGAATATTGCTGCCGCTAACAGTATTTTTTTCATGTTTTTTCTAAAAAAAGGTACCTTTGTTAAGTAATCTTAGAAATGAAACAGTGCGACAGGGTTAGATTGTTATTTTCTATGTCATGATATTAATAATAATTGTTTGTCAGTGACCGTTAAACATTCGTGCAGTTTCCGTTTATTTGAATTTCTGCTCATATTGAGGTATATTAATGATTGTGCTTTTATATAATTTATGTAGTTATATTACAAAACTCGCAGCCACGAGAAGCGAGGTTTGGCGTAAAACAACATTAACCAATATTTTCGTATTTTTAATACCCCTTATGTACGATAAACCCTCTCTCTATTATTTTGTTTGCCAGTTATCAATATAGATTATCTTCGCGCAATTTTCAGAAAAATAAATTTTGTTCTCACAGTTCTGTCACCGCGCTTTGCCCAATTTCAATCTTACTTGCAGACTTGCTGACGTGGAAAATCTTCACAAATTGCTTCCTCGGTAGTTATGAATAAATTAGAAAAATTAGTTTTCTTCCGTTGGGATAAACAAAAATCCTTATCCAAAGAAAGCACCTTTTGTTTTCTCGCTGTATTAGCATTTTGTTTGAAAGCAGCAAGTTTTCGCTTTATGATTTTGTTGATATAATTCTCTCTGACTCTGGTTTGGTTTTCGGTTCATTATCGACTTGTATTTAGCTTACGTTGTACATTGACTTAAGAGTCCCGGCTTTGACAAATCTCAGAGTTTCTCAATTTTGAGCAGTAATTAAAATTACTTTGGCGTAAAGTTTAATGAAACCTTTCTTCACCCATAAATCAGGTAATTCATAACTGTTTTTGACCGCAGCAAAATCAAAAAGGAAAGTTTAGACTGTAGCTAAGGTTAGCGCAGATCGTAAAATGTTTTAACACAAATAACTTTTAACAGGTTCTGCCATGCTAAACTGTGGTAAATTGTTTTCGCTCTGCGTTTGGCTTTAAATATTTGTTTTATATCGAGATCTCGAAGACAAATAAAGCTTTTTTTCAAAACATTTAATGTCATGACCTCGGCATGAATTAGCATCACGTGACCAGGCAAGCCAGTATACTGTCATGTCATGCATATCACTTTAGTTTTACAGCTCACTTCGTTTCCTGTTAACGCAACAAGCTTTCTTTAATTTTTATAACAGCAAAGTAGTAGAATGACAGCAGGTTTCGGTGACGTATCAACTCCCATATCTTGGCAAAACTACCAGAAAGATTGAATTTACAAGGTTTGATCTATGGGCGATTTCTTGCTTGAACAATATTTGGACGCCATGTTTTGTGGAGAAATTTGAATTTTGCGGAACGCGACGACTTTTCAACCATAAGAAACTGAAACTTCGTGATGTGTAATAACCGGAATTGACAGGGACAAAGGAAAGCTTCTAGCATCATTAATAGACTTTTTTATGCCGGCTTAAATTGGGAAACCCTTCGAGTTTACGAAGTGTTTTATTTGAATTCGAAGTTTGTTATAATTTACACGTAAATGACTAACTTCGCTGCATGAACTGTTTTTGAGGCAGTTCTCAAATTCTTGAATGCTGAAAATATTTAAATTTCAAGTGATCTAAACGAGGAATGGCTACAAGAACTTTAGTGAGTACAGAGACTAGAATTGGAGGGAAGCGGGATCATTTTACTAGTTCTAGACCTGGAAATGCGGGAACTGCGAGATCGTCTCCCCGGAACAATGTTGATTTAAAAACAAAACGAACAACTTCAGGACGTGGGAAAGAAGAAAATAGCAACGATAGAGCCAATGCCCATTCCAAGTTCAGTGGTTTGCAGAAGAAAAACGCAAGTTCCGATACTACGTCCCGCAATAGAGCTGAAGACAGGCCGAAAGGTCGTAATAATTCAAAAACTTCCTCCGACGGACCGCCAGTAAGTGTCAGTAAGCTAAAAAACTTGTTTGATAAAACAATTGCAGATGAACAAGAAAAGGCAAAGAGTTCTTATCGACCAATGAGACCACACTCAGAATTTGTTGGCAAAAATAAGTCTAAAAGTCAAGACTCGGATCGATGGTCTCTGCCAAATTATGCTAAGAAGTCAGGCCCCCCTCCACATAAGGTTTACGTTTCTGAGGGTATCTTGGCAAAAAGGGCAAAGTTTGCCGCTGACTCTACCGAAGACATTGCACTGAAAAAAGACTCTCCCAAATTAGTAGATCTAGTGCCAGATATTGACTCGGATGATTTCGATGCAGATTTCAGATCGCGAAGTAAGTCTGATTCCTGGATTAAACCTTTGATGAGAAGTGACAACAATAATGACAAATTGCGATCAAGGTCAGCTGGTACTGGGGAAATGGTAACTCATGACGATTCATTTACCAGGAGAACAAAAAACAAAACCAGGCTCATGAAATCCAAAAGTGCAGATGCACTAGATGTGGATGATGCCGTCTTTGAGAGTGAACCTAGAAGAGGTTTTAGTAGAGGGGTTAAGGGAGAAGTACTACGCCGTCTTAGAAAAGTTGAAATGAATAAAGCTGAAAACAGCTCAGAAGCTGAGAAGAAGAAACAGGATATCACTAACAAGTCAAGTACTGGTCCTGTTGCAAAGAGCGCTACAGAGTCTGATAAAAAGAAGTGTGAAACTGTCAGAAAATCAGATGATAAAGATTGCAACACTGTACACAAAAAAAGAAATGAACAACAACCATGGGAGAAGGAGGCAGGGACAGTGAAAACAGCTTCTTGGTTTGATGAAGAGATTCCAGAGTCAGAAAAACAGATGGAGTTGGAATCTGTACATCTTGATGTTAAGGTTGAGACTAAAAAAGACAGTCATAGCAGAGACAGCGCTCTTAACTATCCAGTTATAAAAGATCAAGACACCAGAGAGAACAAAGTTCTGCAATCAGAAAAGGAAGAAACTTTTGCAGAAAGTGTTCATGAATATAAAACAGAAGTCAATAAAGTCCAGTATGTAGTTGAAAGCAAGTCTGCAACCAAATTTAAACAAGTTGGAGAAAGCCAATCAAGAGCAGAAAAAAAACAAGGTGAAGAATCAGGTTATGATGATAGCCTGCATGTGCCATTGAAAAGTACTAGAATAGTTCCTACTGTGCCCAAATACCATCAAGAGAATAAAGAAGACACTCAGAGTTCAGGAGACGAGAGTGATAGTAGTATGGTTGAACACAGCTCTCAAGAGGACGATGATCAGTTTTACAGTCTGAGAGATATAACGTCAGTCTGGGATCAAAAGCCAGTGGCACCTGCTTTGGTTAAGGGGCAAAAGAAGGAAAAGAAAAATCGAAAAGTTGGTTTTGCTGGGGTTTCCCCATCAGTGCATGTTACTTTCAGTCCGATGGACTATGAAAGGGGTGATGATTCAATCGATCCTGTTACAGCATCTGCTGAGTGGGAGCTTGAAAAACGGGTTGAGAAAATGGATGTATTTTCTGTTGACCTTGAAAAAGGTAGGCACTATATAAAGTGTATGGTCATAATGGTAATAATACCTACTATTTTGTTAGGTACCATCATTGTCACAGTAATAGTAGGGGGTTTAAGATACAAGTACGGCAACACCATCGACAACAGCAGAAAAAAATGGTTAATACAATAATTGCACATTGGAATGCACTGTGCAGGTCACATTCATGTTGTTGTCTTGAAAATTAAGTTTTCATGGCTCCAAGAACAATCCATAGAAAATTTTATAAATCTCAACTTACACCTTTAAAAAGCGCCTTCTCTTTTTCTACTCACAAAATGTTACTTGGACTAAAGAAAAAGCAAACTAGTCATAAATGATTGAAAAAGGCCAGCAAGAAGTGTGTTATTCGAAAGCTGTTGTCAATGTTGTCATTGTCATATATTAAACTACTATGGCAGTACTACAGTAATGAAAAGTAATACTGTATTTTCCAGACTATAACCCACATGGCCAATAACTCTTGCGCCCACATTTTTATGACTAAGAGAAACAAAAGGTCAACAGATCTTCTGCGCTGGTGTATAACCCACACCCTTATTAATTAACTTCCTCACATATATTATCACGTTTGACATAACCAGATCAACTTCAGAACCTAATGATAACCTGCACCAGTAGATTACTTGCACCTTTTCCAATACACAGTAAATTTAACAGATAACCCATGGGTTTAAGTCCAGAAAATATGTTAATAGTAGTAGGATTAAGTATTGCTAGTAAAATTTCTTATTTAACAAGAAAACTGTGTATAAGACTGTGATAAAACACTATAGAATTTCTGGTGCTCTCGGATGCCCAGAGTGTTTTATTACAGTCTAATGCATGCCATGAGTAGAAATAACAAAGCATGCAAATTGACAAACAATAGCTTGACCAAGCTGACATCTCAATCTTTCTTCTTCTTTAGGATCAATCCAAGTCTTCAAAACTTTCTTTTGCTTTGCAGAGAACTGAATCATAAATTTCTTCATTGAAAAGGTCTTTCTCCATCTCTATCAAAAATGTTGAGAAATGATAAAAATATTATGCCTTTCCAGTATTTTATACTCTGATAAAACATGAGTTGTTGATCAATCAGAGTGATGTTATATCAAATCTGTATTATGAAATGATACGTCACTAATATAAGTAGTGGTAGTAGTAACTACAGTATAATTAGTGGTAAAAGTAGTGGTAGTATGGTATAATAACAGTTTATAGCGAAGGGGTTGGCGTAGTGGTAGGATCTCTGCCTCCCAATCCTGAGGTCCGAGGTTCAATTCCTTGCCTGATCAGGCCTCTCAGTTTTCCATCCTTCCAGGGTCAGTAAAATGAGTACCAGCATACATGGACCATTTTGAAGCGGCTGCCTGAGGTGAATTATATGCTTCCGGTCCACTCGGGGTAAACTGCCACCTGGTTAGTCCAGTTGGTAGGGCACCAGTCTTTTATGCGGTAGGCCTGTGTTTGATTCCTGGTGTCGGACTTTCACTCAAGGTCTTAAAATAACTGAGGAGAAGGTGCTGTCTTTGCTTTAACATCTGCAAAATTAATGGTTAAACCTTCGTGTCTTCTCTGATAAGGATGTTAAACCACAGGCCCTTGGAGTCCAATAATTGGGTTGTAAAACCTGTTGGGTTCTCGACTACCCAAGAGTGAAGCTAATTAAATAAAGTGATCATTGTAAAGTGCCTTTGAGCATTCATATGGAAAAGGCACTATATAAATACACCAATTTACTTTACTTTAACGCCATCTTTTTCTAGCAGAATTCATACAAATGACATGATGATGCCTTTATAAATTTACAAAAGCTTTAAGAAAGAAACATTTGTTGTTCAGATAACAAAGGCCTTGGCCTCAGCATCATTGGATTGGGTGTTGGCACAGACACTGGTGTGGAGAAACTAGGAATATTTGTAAAATCACTCACTGATGGTGGAGCTGCAGAGAAAGATGGAAGGTGGGTTGGATATAATTATTATTCTGTACAATTTGTCTAACTTCTTTCTGGGCAGGACTCGAAAATAACTTTTCCTAAATTAGGGCTTTTTTAAGTAGCCAAGAGAACTAGCTACAAGAGGCTAAACTTTTGTAGCCTGAATGCAACTTTTAGTACCCACATAAAATTTCTATGTGTAATCCATTCCATTCCTGCATTTGTAACAGCACAGTGGCCAAGCAGTTAATAAATTTGACTTGTGAACCTAGTGTTGTGAGTTCAAGCCCCAGTCAGACCACTGTTTTGTGTCCTTAAACAAGACTCTTAACCCGACTTTTTTCAGTCAGCTCAGCCATATAAATGAGTACTAGCTTCTTCTGGGGGCTAATCTGTGATGGATTCAAAGACTTTAATCGGCTCAACACAAGCATCAGTCTAATTGGCCAATTCTTTAGCTTAGTTCGAAGTCATGGTAATTAGACTCAATTTAGAGACCTATTGGTGTGATTATGAGCTAATATAAGGTGTTTTTGTATTGTTTTTTTGCCCAAGATTATATTTTTAACTAATCAGCCATGCTGCATTATTTTTTTAAGGATTCAAGTTAATGATCAGATAATTGAAGTGGATGGTGTTTCACTGGTGGGTGTCACACAGCAGTTTGCTGCACAGACCTTGAAGCATACTAGTGGTACAGTCAGGTATGGCATAAGTAATCATGGTAATGTTGTTTGCAGGCTTGATCCATTTCTAGAAAAATGCCCCCAGGATGGAGCTGTTCATGTAACCTGATGCAAAAATTATTATAAGTATTAATTAGTAGCAAAAATATAGAAACTACATTGTGACCTCAATTAAGTGGCCACTTTTCAAATTCTTGTACGACATTGGAAATAATAGTTTATTTTTAGCAAAGTAATATATAATTATTATATATTGATTTGGGCCTGGACATATGACTTGATACATGATATTTGGTGATAGAAACATGGAATAAGTCAAACTACCCTGCTTGAGCCTGGACAGTTGATACAATGCATAATATTTAATCAAACCACAGTATCCTGATTGGTACTGGACATGTGACTTAATTCATATATAGTGTTTGGTGATAGAAATACAAAATAAATCAAATTACCATCATGTGACATGATGCATGTTATTTAGAGGTGAAAATATGAAATAACTCAAACTACCTAGATTGGGCCTTGACATATGGCACAGATCATGATATTTAGTGTCCAATAAAAACATACAATAAATCAAACAACTTTGGTTTTGTCCAAAAATAAAATAAATTGTGGTAGAAAAATTCAATAAAGGGAGCTGTTCAACATGATTCAGTCTCCAGTTGGTAACAGTAAAAAAAGTCAATGACATGTTGAAATTTTGTAAATTAAGTATAACCTCTACTTTGTTTTTGTAGAAAAGGCCAGGGACCAGTGTTGGTAGAAAACAGTTCATTTTATGTTAAATACATATGTGTAACATAACATTTTTGTTATAACTTATATCTAAAACCTAAAAGTGTAGTTATTCTTTTTCCAAACCCTAGCCTCTGTGCCCCCACCACACCCTCCCCTTCCCCAATATTCAGTGCTTTCAGATGCCAGGTAAAACTTTTCCTTGCCATTCATTTTAAACAAAATTGTGAGTATTTTAAGTTTTGTTTGAATTGTTCAATAGATTTCTCATGGGAAGAGAAAAGATGAGATTACATCATTTGAAGAACACAGACTTTCAGTTAATGAAGGAAGTTGAGGCATTGAAACTGCAATTACAAAAGGTGGGTTTTTTGTGTGCATCAAGTGGGGTACTGTACCTAAAATAGTTGTTACAGCTTAGCCAGGGCAGGACATTAACACTGGCAAAGTAGTTCTCATGAGTTTGTAGTCCTGTCGAAGCAGTTATTTTGGGATTATATCCTGACCCCAAGTTACATCCTGGTTAAGTTGCAATAGGGAGGAGAAGATGAGATGTACATTGAAGGTTCAAATTAAACTTGTCTGTAAGATGTTGAAATCCAACAATGTCAAACTGAAGGTCCAAGGAGGCAGACCTCGAAGGGGACCTGGAAGCCTAAGTGCTCTTACACTTGCCCAGTTTTCATTGCCACTAAATTTTAAAGTGCTTTCTATTTTCAGCCGCAAAACTTTAATAAAAGTTGTTTGATATCATTTAAACCATTATTTTAGGAGCCTTCTACTCACTTAACAACTAGGGATATAGAAATCAACAAAGAGTAAAACAATCTTTGATTTATTAGTGATGACAGTTATTAGTTTTTATTCAGTGGATAGTTTATCCAGGCTTCATACAAATAGGCCCTGGTGATTAGCTCCTAACAACTAGTGCTCAACATTGAGGAATTTGTTTTCTTAGGGTTGAAGCTTTTGGGATTTGATGCATTCTTGGTATTTCATTCATAAACTACATTATAGTGGAACCTTGGGTTGCATGCCTGGATGTTCACAGACATCCTTGCATGATGTACAGTTCAGGGAGGCTTAATACATGTTAATTAATAACAAAACATAGTATTCATCATAAATAATGTTTCTGATTCCTTTAAAAACAGGCAGAGGAGAGAGCATCAAAGGCAGAGGAGAGGGTGAAAGATGCAGTCAATGAGATTGCTTCTTTAAAGGTTGAT
>JAOBRD020056772.1:0-10495 GCA_027575215.2 Hydrozoanthus sils
ACAAAAGTTCAAGTATTTTAAAAGAAATTTGTATGTATCAGATTTGTAGATTAAAGACTGACGAAGTTGCACACAAACGGACTTGAAACGCTGCCTGGTTAGCGCAGTGGGCGAGGTGCAAGTCTGCCAGTGGCAGAATGACCTCTACTTAAATATAACTAAAAACTCAAATGGTGGAATCTAGGTTCTTTTACCCTTACTCTTTCAGGCACAAACACACCTAATGACCTGTTTCTAAATTCTCCCAAATGAAACGCATACTTTACAAGTAAATAGTTAAGGAGAATTTTACTTTTGGTCTTCACTAGTATGCTAATGTTTGATCAATCCTTTTCTTCGTATAACTTTTATCGTTTGAGCTTTGAAGTTAGATATTACCTTGCTTGGCACTGTTTGTTGCTCCAATTGGACTTCTGTTGACGAATAAAAACCAAAAATAAGTTCGTACATAAATCTTTTTTAAAGTTTGATGACTTTGAAACAACCAATATTCAGCTTAACGTCAAACGAATCCAAATTGAATGTGTTTCGTTCACTAAAAGACTTTGCCAGCAATCGTCTTGGCAGCTGGGTGTCTTAAAGTGCCTATGAAGTGAACAATTTTATAGGCTTAGTGGATAGACCTTGCCAAATGAGGAATAGCTGTGAAAATATTTTATCAATATCTTTTATGGTTCTTGAGATATTAACATTTTAATGTTTTCAACTGATGACGTCAACTTGTTGGCAGGCAGATTTTCATTTTTTTTTAAATCTGCTGCAAATCAATAACCTTTGGGTGAATTTTATTCAAACTTGGACTGATTATGTTTTCTTCAGAATAGTTATTAATTTTCGTTGTCATGGCAACAAACTGGGTTCCAGGCTTCAGATTAGAATTTCCAAGTTAATGAGGTTTTTTCGTTAAATTAGAAGTTGTGCAACATATTACACCATAATTTCTACTCTTCTTACCATGTAAAAGAAAAAAAGATTTGGTTTAATTGCCTAGGTGAAAGTTCTTGGAATAACAGAAAATTTGTTTTTGTACAAATTGGGCCTGGTACCGAGTTTTTTTGCCATGAAGATGAAATATTGTTACTATTCTGAAGAAAACGTCAAGATACATAATCAGTCCAAGTTTGGATAAAATTCACCCAAAGGTTATGGATTTGCAGCAGATTACTGAGACTGCAACAAAATACAACAATTAAAAAAGTAATAACTTAAAAAGGGAAAAAGAAGAGATTGAAAAGAAAAGATCAAGTTCGTTCTATTATCGTTTAGAACAATGTTTCTTGACTCAATATCAAGACCGCCCTCCTATCGTAAAACAAGTGGCCAGCTTTACGACATACCTCCCTGCCGGCCTACATCATCATCATCATCATCATCATCATCATCGTCATCGTCGTCGTCGATATCAATCTCCTCTGGGTTTGCAGTCCGTTCGATTTCCTCCAGTTCTGCTGGTTGACTCGTCTCACCCCTAAAGAGTTAACACTTATTTACTCTTTCATCCCTAAATACAACAACAGACAGGCTGGAGATGATATACAATTAAACAGCTTGGGGGAAACTATACCAAATCAGATAACTCTTTGTCGAGCTTCCTTTCAACAGTTGCAAAAATTACGTTTTATACTGTGAAGATTATTCGCATCTCCATTGTGTATTGTCGGTACAAATAATCTGTTAAATCTCGACTCTCTCAAGGCTCTTCAATCGCTTGGAATACTTAGAAACGCACAATTACTCTAATATAGAACAATTTTCTTTGCAAAGCTAAATTTAGCAATTTTCTCCTGTCCGTTGATAAATCGCGAGAACTAGTACTCACTGATAATAGCAATCTTCAGTATGGAATAAAATCTCATCAGACACAAAGGCGTGACTTGGTAATCTAACTACAGGTAAACAACTCTATTCTATATCATCTAGTTGGTTAGCAGTAAACATGGAAATTCACACTATCAACAACCGTTGCCTGGTAAGCACAGTGAGCGAGGTACAAGTCTGCCGTGCGGGAGCTAAATAAGCTAAATCCTTTCTCGAGCTTACTGGCCCATTAGGCCGGCGCTTGTATCCAGTTTCTGTAGTGTTAAGCGGATGAGAGTCTTTGACTCCCCCTGGACAGGACACTAATCAATCGCAGTTTAGCCCCCAGCAGAACTGGTACTCACTTATACAGCTGAGTCGACTGGAACAAAGTCAAGTAAAGTGTCTTGTTCAAGGACACAACACAGTGGTCTGAACGGCTCTCGAACTTGCGACCTTAAGATTACGAGCCGAACACGTTATTATAAACCGCTCGGCCACTGTGCCGCCGTGCGGGAGAACTAGGTTCAATTCCGGCCTGGCCGGACTTTCTATAACATCAGCAACATAGACTTCGCGTCTTCTCGGACAAGAGCGTTCGGGTGGCAGACTTCGAAGGAGACCTCAAATCCACTTGCCTGTTCTCCCGTGACCCCTTAAGTAAAAATGTTAAAACACCATTTCTATTAACTTTTCCACTAGAACGGCATAAACGACCACAGACCTGACGAAGAGCACTTTCTCTTTCAGTAGCTTCTCGGGCTTTTCTTTCTTTGCCTGCTCGGCTATCTTCCTCGCCTGTTCCTCCAACTGCTGCATTTCATCAATCTTTGGCTCCTCCCCGACACCTGATCCGAAAATCACAAATAAGCAACCACAAAAGTGTGTAACATAGAAATCAAAAGTACTGTAAATTGTCTCCCCCCCCCCCAACTCTGCTGCTTCTACTGCTATTATTTAACAATTAGACTACGAGGTTGAGTTTTTTTTTTGAGTCTTGACTATTAGAATCATAGAGCTGAACGTCAAAGAGTAGTTTATTTGTTCTTTCGTATACTATCTTGGAATTGAAAGTGATACTTGTCGACAAAAACGAGTGTCTAAAGGATCTAGGCCATTGTTTTTTGTTTGAAACACCAGAATTTTCTCTACTTGCCATCTGTCACTCAATAGACACTGACAGTGAGTAGGTTAGCCAATCAGATTATACATTGTGTTTGCCTTAATTAATTAATTACAATAGTCAACACTTTATAAGCAACGTATGTAAATATTACCCAACAACTGAAGATAACGATAGGATAATCGAAACATGTTTTGTATGCCAAAAAATGTTGTCCTGTTTCTTAATTGTTCAAGTTTCCTATGCCTTTTGTTATAAGTAACACGCAAATGTTCTAGCTGCGATGTTAAGGTTTATTATAGGTAACCGAATAAGTCCCCTTGGTACTTTATATTTCTAGGGTCCCATGGACACAGGTGGTAGTGTGGCAGGGCGCGGTGTGTCTTTACGGACCCATCTGGGTGTGAATTTGTGGCGGTGCCAGCTAGGCCTAGCCTGTAGGTAAGCCAGCCGATAATTGTCCTTTTCTGAAATGTCAAGCTTAGTTTGGGTTGGATTTAATGTCTTTGCAATGTATCTCAGAAATTCCGATCTAGAACAGTGGTATTGAGTAATCTGTACACATAGGCCTCAGCTCATGATCAGACACGGCTTTTATCAGTCATCCGTTAGAAGGCCAGGACAAATTTCGACCAGGCCACGTTATTACAAGAAAAGGTTGAATGCATTAAAGTACTCATAAGCATCTAACAAGGAGCTGGGCCCTATCTTGTCAGCCAGTTTGGAAATGACTTAATTAACATGTAGCCCTGTAACAGGAAAAGGGTATGCGACACTTGCAAGAAGGTGGCTAAGAGTGTTATTTTTATTGTGTCAGGGGAAAGCTCCAGTAGACCGCTTTTCTGTTGACGCGTTAGATTTGCTTAGAAAAATCTTATATTTCTTTCATCATTGAGATACTTAATGTTGAGACCTGACACTATATCCCTCTCGTTCTAACTAACCCGCTCTTTTTATTTTTGAACATCATTTTGTCATTGCCAATTAATTTAACATAGGTATGGTCACGTGGCCTCTACTACAAATAGCCTATGGCGTCAATGGTAATTAATAGTTTGGTTATGAATTACCTGATCCCTGCTGACCTGTTGCTGCAGCCAACATCTGAGCTGACATGAAGTTAACCTGCAGAGAAAAAGTACCAAATGATTGTGACATCTAACTTCTCAAAACACATCAGTTTGTAATGAGAAAACGAGAGTTGATCAAACAAGGCCAGCCATCGAAGATCAAATGAAAAGATTTTGGCAAAGCAGAGGACTTGTTTTACAAGATTTTTGTTGAGGAAGATCTCAAAGTTATCCTTTTCATAAAGTTGTGGCGCATAGCATAGGCGGTAGTTATAAATACTATAAAAGTTAATAATATATTTCCATTTTTTAGTCCATGCAATTTGACTGGTCACCAAGAGGGCTGGAGTTCTTGCCGCTCGCGGGCTTTTTCAATTTTTTTTCCCGCTTTTTACTGCTCTATTATACTTGCTTTGCTCCTTCTAAATTTCTAACAAAATTCGAGAAAACCATATAATAAATAACTTATAAACCTCCCTTTCTCGGTCTTTAATGCAAACTCTAAAGCCGGTCTTTGATAAGCGTTCGATCTCGTCTGAATATTTCCAGTAAAGGCCTCGCTATTGGCTAACAAGTGTTGAGCTTGTTCAAACGTGAAGCATGCCTGCTAAAATCTTCCAACCTTCTTACAATATTATCGGAAGGCGAGTAATCTATACTCTTGTGGAAACCCAGAAATTAAGCCGAATTTCCATGTCTTTCAATCAGCTACCAGAAGAACTTTATAAACTGAATTAAACATAGCACAAAAGTTTGAAAGGCTTTAATGACAAATGGGAAAAAAATTTAAAATGATTGCAAGGTATATAATAAAAACAAACTTCGTGGTAGACAATTTTTTTAAATTATATTTTGTTCTTTACTGAAAGTCGTTATTAGTATAAGTCAAGTAGATTTGACGGAATGTAACGCATACAACTGTAGTTCTATAAATATATTACTATCGTTTTTAAATAACTGCAACTGCGCAACAAAAGTATTATGTAATATCACAATGTATAATGGCAAAAATTAAATTAGAAAAAATCTTTTTATCTATTTTGCAGGGGACAGCTGTTAAAACTCAGCAAATATACTGAGAAAAGGTTTAAAGCTTCTTGGGGAAAAACGATTTTTTTCTTCTATGTTTAGGCTTATTGCGTTCGACGAAGGAGAACGCATATTGCTCGTGGACACAAGCTTGATGCCATCCGCGGTTTTCGTCTGGCTGACTGTGTGGCACATAATGCCTCGACTCCATGTCATTGTGACCGTGGTGGCATGGTGACCAATGCAGATCAGCATGGATCATGTGCTTCGATCGTCGTTTTTACTTGTGGAGTTGTTATTTGAAGGTAAGTGGAAGTTTGTTGAGTTGTTTGAAGCAATTGCAAAAACATATGAATAAAGCTATTGATTATAACATCAGAAAACTGTGTAGTGATGTGTTTTCTACGCAAGAAACACTTCATTTCCACTTGGATTTGAAGTCGAGTTTTGAGCTTTGGGGAATAGCTATAACCAGAAGCACTTGAGTGAAAAAGTCGAACGCACTTCACTTATCTCTGATTACTTCTAGTTCTAGTTCTTTACTCACAGCATGTCTTGATACTGGTTGAAAGCCTGCAAGCCTTCGAAACAGCGGTTCTCACCTGCGTGTTAAATTGTGCTTGTACACTGCGTTTGATTCTTAACATCTCGCGGAATGTGTCCTCGTTTCCATGCCGTACCTCGAAGTCGTGCCAAACCTTCCAAAATGATGGTGTTGTCTGAAGAAACAATAAACAAGCAAATAAAAATCCCAAATCCACTTCCATCTTTTAGAAATGACTTAAGAACCGTAGTGGTCTGGGCCCTGAAGCTTTTTTTCCAGTTAGAAGAGAAACTGCGACACCACACTTTATTCCTGCAGCATTAATCAACATCTAAATTCTCCTTACAGTAACAATAAAAAATAAGTTGATTAGAGTTGAGAAGACAAAACTTGATCATCCACCAAAAACTTTGGAAATGAATTATGAAATTCTCTCAAACTACTCATAAAAATATTATAGAGATAAGGTGCAGGAGTGAAAGGGTAAATAAAGCAAATGAAGCGTTAGAGCCATTAGCTTTATCAAAACGAAAAATATTCTTTCTAGAGAATACAAAAACCCTGGTCTAGAAAGACCATGGTCCTACAGACCTATTGCTCTGGCCAGTCACGTAATTTGAATGGGTCAGAACAAAAATGGCGGTGAACAGTACTTAGTGATGCAGAAAAATTATTTGGACAAAAATTTGCGTTATTTACCTCGATTTTCCGGCAATCATATTAAAAAACACTTGAAAAGTTGTGGAAATGGATGAGAATCACTTCTCAACCGCTTCTTTTTGCTTGAGGCAGAGAATCGGTAATTTTTTTACCTTCTGCAACTTTTTACCCTTCTAAAAACTATGAAAGGAAAATTCGTCTGTTGAGACATAATGTACTTTTGTGTATCTATGGGGTATTTGTGCATGTCATTTACCAAATTTAGAACCACGTGACAAACTGTGGATTAGTTCTATTGCCTTTGCTCCTGCTCTATGACATATTGTAGCAAATATTTTAAATAAGAAAATGAAATAAATCATTCTGCCATGGCCCATAAGCAGTTACGGTTGCGTTGATAGCCTCAAGAAAATGTTGGAAGCCAAAAACGCAATTTCCCAATCGCTTCTTACGTACCCGCGGGTCCGAAATCTGTGACGCATGCGTGTAAACAGCCCGAGCTCTGTCGATCTCACCTAACTTCCGCTCTAGCTCAGCAAACCGGATGCACATCTCCCTGTTCAGATAAATGGATATAAAACCATTCTTTGTGTACCGATGAACACACAGATTTTTTTCTGGAGGTAACGCTTTAAATGCAGTTGAACCCCAGTAACTCGAATTGCCAAACGAAATCGAAATTATTTCGAATTATCAGAATTTCGAGTTATAGGGCTAAAATAATTAACAACTATCCCCAGAAGGGGAGGTGAATAGTGAGTAGTTATTCACCGAAGTGGAGGTGAGTATACTTGGCTTTCACCGACACTGAGGTGAATAATTACGTTAGCATATACCCAACCAGCGAATCAGTGAGAAATCGCATTTTTTCAAAAAAAGATGAATAAACAAAAAAATTTCGTTTTTACCAAGCTACCGCGCATATTACAAGACGCGCGAGACTGAGGCCAAGAACGAGATCAACATGTTGTCAACTTCGTTCGCTGCTGTGTTCAAACTTCAAGATGTTCAGAAATTGAACTTTGCAAAATTATGTTCTGTGTGTTCTGACAAACGGCAAACAATGAGCCAAAATCAAGGAAGAGTCAGAATTTATTTATCGCTTGTGGGGCCAGAGTTGAAATTGAAGGTGAACTGACAGTTTAAAAGATAATTTTAAAACGTGCCGGTGCCGCCATGTGACCACAAGGAAGCTTGATTGCCATCATTCATTCCGCTAGCAAGGTCTGTGGTTTTACATTCATATACTTCTTCATGGCTGTCTGCTTCTCCCGACCCCGATTGCCAAGAAACAGGGATTTCATGGACCAAACTGTTTTCTTCAGTTGTTGGGCTGAAGAGTGTTGACATCCACCAAGCTCGCCAACTTCATTCAACGACCCTCGACTGAGTTTCCATTGTGAGCGGCCTTTTATCAACTGTTGGTGCAATTTCAACCTTTTTGCTGAGCGTGTTAACAAAACAGTTGAAAGTCTTGTTCGACGAGTTTTTAAAAGTATGGACTTCCGATTGTACCGTAAGTGATTTATTTTGTCATAGTATTAAAATTGTGCCGCCTCGCTTTCTTGCAGAGATAAAACTCTTGCAAAGTTTTGTTGAGTTCGCTCTTGGACAATTCTTCTATTTCTGTTAAGAACCCACCTTGCTGTTAAAATCACTCTACAAAACGAACTGTTTTTGTTTTTCTATGTATCTTGTAGTCGGTATTTCTTGTATTTAGATATACATGTAAATTATAAACAACTTTGTGTCGCCGCGCCGTCAACTCAGTTGTGACACTTTGACTTAGTTTTTTTTTTTAAATTGTTGTTCATAATTCAAACAATGATTAAAATTGTCCTCGTAATACATTACTACCAAACTCTGCAAGTGGATTTTTTGTGTTATCGGGAACAGCTGCATCATTTATTTCTAACATTTCGCCTTCGCTGACATGTTTCGGAAATCGCGACGCCACGTTGTTTTTCTCGATCGCCAACCAGTGAACATCCTGGATATTCACTGGTTGACGAACGAGAAGGAACCAATCAGAGGGCGTAAAAAACACTATTCGCTTGTTGGGTATATGCTAACGGTGGATATATACCGAGACGCAAAGCGTCGAGGTATATATCTAGGGCTAGACACCGACCCTAAGGGGGATAGTTGTTTTAGTATTTACCAGAAGATAGGGGTAAAATGCACTTCATTTTTTTTCTATTTCTAGCACGCATGCTTCGTGTACATTCGAGCTTCGTTTACATTCTTAAGGGTTTTTTGAAGAACATAAATGTCGTGGATTTTAAGCAGATTTTGAAGGAAAAATTTTGTCCTAACCATTAAAACCAAACAACCAAATCTTGTTGCCCTCTTCGTGTATTCTGGAATAGTTCTTCGTTTAAAGCAACCATTTCCTCGTCTATAACTAACAGGTAACGCGACGCCATTTTGACTACCGCCTCCAAATCAACTAATAGTCATGGATATTGCGAGATACAGGAGCTAATCAGAGCGCGCGAAAATGAATATTGGTTGCTTTGGTAAATACTAAATGTGGATAATCCAGGAGAAATCAGTTTTTTGCTTTGAGTAAGCGAGGATTCTCGAGTTATCGGGGTTCAACTGTATTTGTACAACTGTATCTATTGCCTCGAAGCTTTGTTTTGTACATTCACCATCCTTTTCAATGCAAGCTTTTCGCAAGTTTTCAGTGTACAGAGAAAATCAAACCTTAGAGAAAAATAAGTTAAATTTTCTTCCTCGATCATTTATGGACTAAAATAATTCTTCTTTAAGTATTTCTGAAGTAACGAATGAACTGAAGTGAAAATGAACTGAGCACTAATTTGAGTGAAGGGCGGATCAAACCGTATTTACATACTCTCATGGCTAAAAAATAATGAATATTGTAAGATAGAAAATAACAATTTTTACAACTATTTTACCTTGCGTGCTCGTCACGCAGTACTTCGATCGCTTTCTCATAGATGTCTCTAGTGTGGGTGACACCAAAGATTTCTGCCGCCCTCTTGATGTACAGGTTGAACATCTATAACACAAAAAATATGCTGGTGTTTTATTCATAACATAAAACTATGTGGGAAGTTCAACCTTGAAAATTATACTGTGAGTATAATGGTGTATATAATAGTATTTAGCAAAACTAACAGCTGCCTGGCATCACAACAGTAATAACAATAATAGTAATAATAATAAGAGAAGAAGAAGAAGAAGATAAAGAAGAAGAAGAAAAAGAAGAAGAAGAAAAAGAAGAAGAAGAAAAAGAAGAAGAAGAAAAAGAAGAAGAAGAAAAAGAAGAAGAAGAAAAAGAAGAAGAAGAAGAAGAAGAAGAAGAAGATGATGATGATGACGATGAAAATGATGATAAAGAGGGAAGAGAAGTAAATACCAATAATAAGAATTAAAATAATTCTAAGGAGAAGAAGAAAAAACTGGAAATTGAGGTGAAGATAGCGCAGTTTCCAAATAGACCTAGCGCTGAATATAGAACTCAGGCTTTCCGCATGCCAAACTGCCGCCTTGCCATTTTGCTAACCAGGTGACAGTATTGACTAATTATACATCCTACTGGATTAGCAAAGCTCCTAAGCTTCAAAAAGAAAACGGTATGGTGAGTGATTCGGGCTCGGGACGGGACAGTAGTGTTTCTAATGATGCAAGTAACTGATAGTGCGTTACATTATATAACAGCAAGATATTATTTTAATATCAAAATGTAAGTGGAGTTTAAACATGGAAAAAGTCTATAATACAAAGCCATAATTAATATTAATAATGTCAGTGGACCATGTGACGAAAGTGCAGTTGAGAATGTTGTTTCAAAATGGTAAGGCGAGTAAGTTACCTCAAACTGCTCTTCTGGCAGAACAGCTCTCGTTGCTCGGTCGTATAACGCCATTGCGTGACGTGCTAGACCATGATCCTCTTCCAGCTTTGCGTACATCAGATAAAACGCTGAAACAAGAGCAGAAACAACCCAAAACGTAAAGCTTAAGATAGGGTCTTTAAAACATACAACTATCTCACTTGTTGGAATAGGAGCCAGGCTACCTTTGGTAAGACCCAGGCTACCTTGGAATAGGAGCTAGGCTACCTTTGATAGACCCAGGCTACCTTGGAATAGGAGCCAGGCTACCTTTGGTAGGACCCAGCCTACCTTGGAATAGGAGCCAGGCTACCTTTGGTAAGACCAAGGCTACCTTGGAATAGGAGCCAGGCTACCTTTGGTAAGACCCAGACTACCTTGGAATAGGAGCCAGGCTACCTTTGGTA
>JAOBRD020056982.1:0-10493 GCA_027575215.2 Hydrozoanthus sils
GTACACAACCACGAGAATCATGCCTGGTTTGAACAAGATTCATAGATCGAAATGAAAGGAAGAAACTTCCCCTAAAAATGGTATTAATTAGTGAAATTAGTATTAGAAATTGAATTGCAGCTTAGATATTTTAAGATTTGAAATGGAGATGTTGGTCTGAGAGAATTAGATTGGAACTAAGTAGTAACAGAGTTTGTAATGAAAAGTCGTTGTATAAAAGCGGTGAAACTCCATTGCTTGTTTCGCTTTCCCGTTAGGTTGAACCCTTCGCAGTAACTTATTTTATTATGTACATACGTGTTCTTAAATCAATTTTCCTTTTAAAAATCAGTCTCATCCAGTTAGCAAATAAGTTTAGAACATTCAAAGGCATCCTCTCGATGCTCGTGGGTGGAGTGTGAATATGTAAACCTACTTAAATTTGAGCAGTAATATGATCGGATGAAATATTTTTACACTTTTCAACGTGTCCACTACGATGCCAGTGGATATTCTTATCTCTGCTCACTTTCAGATGCGTCACTTAGCCGATAGACGAGTTTTTGTTTACATTTTTTGCCTCATTAGCATACCCACTCTTCCTTCTGATTCAACAAACAGAAACAAAGATTCTGAATAATGAAATGTTTCTGCAGAACAAACTTTCCCTGAAAGTATGAGATTGATATGCTAAGTAATTTTTCCATGATGTGGTTTTTGAGGTCCATAGTAAAATACCATACTCTATGTTTGAGCCGCGGCCACATGTATAAAGCATGGATATATTTTGTAAGTAATACAACAAAATAGGGATATATGGACATTTTCAAAAATCGACAGATCTCCTTTTATAATTTTTTTACTGAAATATCCCGATGCAAATACTAGCCTTCTCAAGTTTAACATTTTTATGCCCCTTTTCCCTCGCCCTAAATATACACTCCGTAGCCGGTTGCCTTGCCTGAGCTCTTTTTACTGGGTTACAATAAAACACGACAAATAATTGGGCTAATGTTGTTATGGGCCTTTTAATTAAACATCAAATTTCCGTAACAATCTTTCATCAGAAGTTTAGCCCAGTAAAGGTGTGGGCACTAAAAACGCAGACACTAAAATTGACTTGAAAGGAAAACCGTAGATAGGGGCTGTGGAGGTGGAGGGAGTTCGGAAACAAGTGTTGCACCGCAGTATAACAGGGACGCAATGACAAGCACATGGCTTAGTAGGTGATATGATCTACGCGAAACCTGTATGGGGGGATCACTGTATTGAGCTGATATCCCCCCTACTGGACCCTGGTCCTCTCCAAACAAATTGATATGCGTGCAGATAAAGGGCATAAAAATCCTATTTCCAGCCCCAAGGAAATATTTTATTTGTTGTCAAAGAAAACTAATTTAACCTTGGCCATTCCTATTTCAGCTTATTATTCCGTCAAGAATAATGTCAGTTCGCTTTAAACTTTGAGTTGTTAGCTACCGAGCAGCTATTGCCCAAGGTGGACTAAAAGTTAATCTAATAAATCTTTTTCTTACGGGCTGTTTGTTGGTATTTTGGACGGGTTGTTTCCAAGTACTACAAACTATCAGTGCCGATATCAAATCAAAAGCGCATATAATGTAAATGAAAGCCGTCGCAGCGACTGGATAAAAAGTCAATTCTGCACAGTTTTAGGAATATGAAATACTTAAGAGCTGCTGACTGAGAAAATCAAATACTCGTGGACAAACGTCAAATTTCGGATTTCTTAATTTTTTTGCCTAGAGAACCCCTTTGGTGAACTCATTTTAGAAATCGCACTTAAACTTCCAAATGAGCTTTCGTTTTCGAGAAATTTAGGAAAACCTAAAATAACGCTCACGGGCCCTCGGGGCCTGGTAATTTCAATGAAAAATCAGTCAACTTTGATTCTCGCGTACACGCAACCGCTCAATTGTATGGAGCTAAGATTTCTCACAAAATTAAACAATTCCTTTTTCAACAAGAATATTTAAAAATTTTTAAATTCAAACTATCTGGTCATAATATTTTTTCTGTTTAGTTTTGCGTACTTACAACATTAGTGGAACACTCCGAAAATAGCCAAACTTTACAGATCAAAAAAGGCAACTGCGATGTCGAGTTTAACACTGTAATAAAGCTTTTTTGTAGTGTAAAATTTGTGACGAAACTCGACATCGCAGTTGCCTTTTTTGACCTGTAAAGTTTGGGTATTTTCGGAGTGTTGCACTAATGCTGTAAGTACGCAACACTAAACAGAAAAAATTATCATGACCAGATAGCCCGGTGACCGTTATTTTAGGTTTTCCTAAATTTCTCGAAAACGATAGCTCGTTTGGAAGCTTAAGTGTGATTTCTTTTTTTAGAAAAGACTTATTTTGTATACAGAAGAAGAGCATCAGTTAAACTCTTAAAGTTGGAATGGAAATGGTTCGAATTTTAGCTAGGAAGATAAAAATTAGGTCTGGAAGCTAGTTTAGTGTTATACGGATGTTTGTTACTGATGTAGTAGAAAAAATTATCGAAAGTTTTCAGAAGCTGTTTGTTGTGGTACTGTTGCAAAAATAAAGCAGTATATAAAAATGATAGGTCGTCAATCTTGAGTATCTCTAATATTTTAAAAAGCGGGGAAAAATGTGCGTCAAATTCAGAGAAAGTGACAATTCGTAAGGCTCTTTTCTGAAGTTTCAGTAAGAGTGTAAGGGCTGTTTTAAAAGTGTCCCCAGACAAGGATCCTGTAAGTTAAATTTGGGTAGACTAGGGAGTAATATAATAGGGATGTTTTAGGATGCTTAAATTGATATAGCGGCGAATTTTTGATAGGGATCCTATATTTCGTTTTAGTTTTTTACAGAGTACTTAAACACACGTTTTTCCAGTTTAGGTTAGAATCGATCGAAAACCTAAATACTTAACTGAACTATCCTCTTTAATTAGTTGACGATTTATCTGTAGTTTTACTGAGTGGTTGAGCTTCTTTTGATGAGGATGAAAGATGACAAAATTAGTTTTTTTCTATTTTTAGTGAGAGTTTGTTCGCACATAACCAGTCATAGACGTTGTTTAGTTCTTTGTTAACTGTTTGTTCTATTTTCGTCAGGTTATTGTCGGAGCAAAAATATTGAATTTTAGAGTCGAAGATGAATTGTTGAAGTCATTAATGTATAACAAAAATAGAATCGTCCCCATGGCGCTCCGAAATGTATGTCTTTAAGTAAAGATGTGTTAGATGCTATCTTTGTATATTGTTGCCTGTTAGCTAGATAAGATTTGAACCAGTTGAGCGCGAGACCACGTATTCCGTAGCGTTCCAGTTTACGTAATAAAATATTATGGTTTACTGTGTCAAATGCTTTACTCAAGTCGAGGAAGATTCCGTAAGAGAACTGGTTATTTTCAATAGCTTGTTGAATTTTGTCGACTATGCTCAGTACAGCTTGAGTTGTGGAGTATTGGGAGCGGAAGCCAAATTGATTCTCATATAATATCATTATGCCATAAGTTTCTAGGAAGTTAGTTAATTGTTTGCATATTAATTTTTCGAAAATTTGATTAAAGACGCAGTGGAGCTAGATTGGCTTACATATAGTTTGTTATCTGAAGGGGAGAAATCTTTTAAATACTGGTATTACTTTTGGCTATTTTGAATTTCTCAGGGACGGTTCCCGTGTTTATTGAATAATTGAATGATATTATTTAAAGGTTTGGATATCAGGCTATTTATATCTTTTAGTATCTTTCAATATAGGGATACTAAAGGGTCCCGCAGATTTATTAACGTCTAGTTTAATCAATGCCACTTCGATTTCGGCTTGAGTTAAACTAACGGAAGATGAAAAAAACTCATTTATTTTTTGTGTGACGGGAAATCCTTTATACCTTTATACCTTTCCACATAGCTTTAGTGTTGTTTAAATGTGAGGAAAAATATTATTGGTAATAATTTTTGTTTTTTGCTGAAATTATCCATTTTAACCTATTCAGCGATATGATTTATATTTGTTGTTGACGTACTCACTTATCGCTTTAAGGTATTTTTGACAAAGTCTATTTTTTGTCGCGATACTTTTCTTAATAGAATGGGTAATCCATGGCTTGGATAAAAATGATTTCTCTTTTCTGGATAATTGTTTAAGAGGAGCTTGCTTATCAACGATTGTTTGTAAAGTTTGATGTACGTAAGGAATCAAAGATCGCGTTCACGTCTGTGCTTAGAGAGAAACAGGTGTCCCAGTCGATAGCTTGCACATCTTGTATAAGAGCGCTCCAGGGCGATAGCGGGGAAAAGTCACGTTTGTATATTTGAAATCTCTTGGGAAGTTCTGTTACTTCATTAACGATTATAAAGTTAGGTAGGTGATCAATGAGATCGTAGACCACGTTACGGCTAATGGTGTGATGTTGGCATGGTTTTATAAAGATATAATCAATTAGAGTGGCTGAGTGCTCGGTTATGCGGGTAAGATATGTGGCTGAAAATCATAGGTAGCCATTGTATTAACAAATTCTTCCGTGTCTTTGTTCGAATCCGAATTCAAAACATTTATGTTCATGTCACCATCAATATGCAGATTTTGTTTTCTGACTGAATTTTGTCTATTGTTTTGAAAGAGTGTTTTGGTGAAATTTTTCATTTGTGCCTGGGCATCATATCCACGTCATGTTTTCCTTGTTTTCTGTCTACACGAGCAAATTTCAGACTTGATAATTTTTCTTTGTCAAGGAAAAACTGGCATGCCAGAATAATTGAATAGTTTGCAATTGAGTTCTGGCGACTTTTGTTACACAATGAGAGTTAGGTCATCTTAGGATATTGCTGGAATTGGACTCGTGATAAGAAGCATGTTTCTGCATGTCTTGACATTGATTGTCCCATATATAATTATACTTTAAAGTTTACTTCAGTTTGAAACTAACGTAAACAGCGCACTTTAAATGATGCATTTTTTCTATTGTCTCGTTCCAGACGATTAAAGTCTAAAGGATATTGCTGCAACTGGACTCGTGATAAGAAGCAATGTTTCTGCATTTCTGAACATTTATTGTCCTATATATAATTATACTTTAAAGTTTACTTCAGTAACTTTTAAAGTATAATTAGAAAAATTAGAAATGCGTCATTTAAAGATGTGTTGTATACTAACGTAAACAAGGCATCTTTAAATGATGCATTTTTTTTATCGTCTCGTTTCAGACGATCAAAGCCTAAAGGATATTGCTCGACAGGACCCGTGATAAGAAGCATGTTTCTGCTAAGATATTGATCGTCTTAAACTTTAAAGTTAACTTTAGTTTGAAACTACACATCTTTGATGGTGCATCTTTTTCATCATCTTATTTCAGACAAAAGGTTAAAAATAAATGCTAATTATGGCGCAAATTGACTATGTTTTCTTAATCATGATACAGATTGCTTAAGGTTACAGGATAAGAAAAAAAATTCTTTCTTGCAGATTTTGAATAAATCATTTCTTGGCATTGCCATTTCCATTGAGGTACAATGAGCAGGAGCAGAGCGGAGGGGTTTGAAGGAAGCTGACACAAACAGACTACATAGACGATAATTACATGAGGAACTAAAAACTTTTAATCAAGACTGTGTTGCCTTACAACCTGTTTCGTTGGTTCAATTGTTGCTTCGCGGCTGACACTCGCTGCTAACACTTTATTGTGATAATAGCGTCTACACATAACCAATTAAAACAGCGAATACATACTTATGAACTTAACATTTCAAAACAATTTTTCTACAGATATAAAAATCGTGCAACGGTTATATGAACCAGTTACATGTTAACTTTCATTTAAAGTCTGTTTAAACCATAGAAAAAAGTTCAAAGATTTTGCTAATAGTTTTGATTGCTTCAACTGTTGTTTCGCTGTTGATACTTTATGGTTAAAACTTACAAAACCAAAGCAATGAATATGTACCAAATAGATCCAAAAAAAATAAACATATCAAATTAATTTTTGTCAGGTATAAAATATAATCACTACGGGTTTTACGAAGCATTTACATGTTTTATTTAAAGTTTTCTTAAATCATGTAAAAAGTTCAAGGATTGCTAATCGGTTGAAAGACCCAAACTTGATAAAGAGGCCAGGGAACTGTGACAAGTTTTACGCACAATTACATCTGAATCAAACGTAACCAGTCGACTGCAGCATGAATCAGGCTAAAAGCACGAAATGCATGGAAACTGTGTGATGTCACATTTCCCCGCCTACACTGGAACACGAAAATTAACTCAAGACAAACGACAGCAACAAGTAGAGTTTGACGCTTGTTAAAGCTTAGATATTTTAGAATTTTTTACAAGTGCTTGAGGTTGGAGATGTGGGAAGGCTTGAATTAGTTTCGGAGTTCCGACATGGGACTCGATCCTACGCGTACAATGAAGCTCTAAGTGATTCCTGATAAATATTGGGGACTTTTAATTGATTAACACTCGTAGATTTTTTTGAATAACTGAAAAAATGATAGAGTACCGGCTATCTAGTGTTTTCAATTCCTTAGCCGGTTTTCGGCGATATAGTCACTCCGTTATATTTAACTGGCGTGTGAAGGGAGATGTGTTGCACTGGGAGAAGAGAAATTCACTGGACGAGAAATTGGATTTACACCATGAGCAAATCTGGCGAAACGCTGAAGTAAATGCCGAATTTGACCAGATTTTATCATATTTGCTGAAACGCAAATATAACATTTTGATCACATTTACACCACAAGCGCTGCTGATAAATGCCGCTTTTACTTACAAAGCGTCAATTTGATAGCCAATTTGTTTGCAAATTCTGGCTGCACGGTTAAATTTGCACGATTTGCACAATTTGCAAAGGCCCAGCAAACTTAATTTTGTCGTTGGATTTGCTATTGAGCAAATGTAATTGCAAACGCTGGATTTACTAGTGCTTCAAAGCGACAGCAAATCATTTGCAAAATCAAGTTTACTTGAAAAGCGTACTTGATGGCAAATTTGTTAGTAAACTCTGGCTGCACTCTCAAATTTGCATTGACTGCAAAGGTCAAGCAAGCCGAAAGATTTGATATTGGATTTACAAATGCTTATACAGGGAGAACAACTAATTTGCAAAAAACAAACTTATCTTAGTGGAAAAAGTTTTGCAATTACCTAGAATAAGCACTTGGCTTTGCGCTAGCAAAGAAAAGTCTGTATTCCTACGCGCAAACACCGACTATTTAAAACTATACTTATTGTAAGAGCAATATATTAGACACGGGTTCTTTTCAAAATCAAAGTTAACATTTATCTGATAGATCTGCGATGAATAATCAAATACAACAAACGATACATGAATCCTGTTGAAATTAATTAATCACCGTTTTAAGCTAAGCATGTTACGCAGTATGTATAGATCTTTCTCAACGTCTACTGTTCATGCATGTGAAACTACATGATTAAACATTATTTCTTGTTACTTTTTCCTTGTCCCTTTATATTGTCACATTTATATTTTTATTCTTGTTTTTCTTCAGGATTTCTTTGTGCCACTCTTACACCTTTCTTTAGCTACAGTCTGAACCATTTGTCTATTTTCCTTCACTTTCTGGGAACTTTCTCTTCGTGATCCTTAATTCAACATGAAGGGAGAAAAGAAAAATTGTTATTCCAATGCTGTTCTTCAAAGGAGAAATTATATAAAATATAATTGCAGCTCATATTAAAGGGCTCTGTGATACAGTTTCTTATATTTCTTACTAAACATTTTCAAAACTGAATTGCTGTCAGAAGTTACCCTCTGTGTTTTGCTGGTTCAATCACTCTATTACAAACATATAATGTATCATTTTTTTGTATTTGCAACGCAACCAATTTCCATTTTCGCGATATCAAATCATTTTGACAACGTAACACAAAGTTTGATCACAATAAAGTAATTCATGGTACTTGTGAGTTTTTCCCAACTTTATAACAGATAACTTGTAAAAATAAGATGAGTTACAAAGTCATATCTTAGGAGTAAACGGGACAATTTGTTCTTTTTTAGGACATTTCAGCCAGAGTGTGTTCAAAATAAGTGTGTTTTTTATGAAAAAGTTTACATTTGTTTTAATTTGATTCAATAATCTGAACAAATATTAAAGATTTCATTTAAACAAGGAGCTTGTCACCGAGTGTGGCACGAAACATCGTCCTAATTTGTAATATGAACTAGCTGTTTCGTAATTTGTTATGCACAGAAACAATGTCGCTCCGGCATAAACGGTTTTCTGCGCTCATGGCGGAGGTCCTGTAGATATCCAGCGTTAGCTGAATCACATAAGTTTTGTTAGAAAAGTAGTTTTCATTTCAACCTTGAAACACTTTTTCCTAGCTTGAATTTTGCAGATCTTGGAGCCAAGCTACTGTAAACAACTTCCAATTGTCCGGATTTTTGTGATTGAGTTTGAGCGGGTTTAATGCATTATGTTACAAGTCACCGGTGACGTCACTATGGTCACTACATACTTATGTTGGAATCATGACCGATATAATGGGTGTTCAGATCAATATATCCCCATAGATCAGTAGATCAATGGATCGTTAGATCGATGGATCCATAGATCAATGGATCGTTAGATCAATGGATCTGAAGATCAATTGGATCTTTAGGTTGATGGATCTGTAGGTCAATGGATCCTTTGACCGATGGATGAGTAGATCGATTGGATCTTTAGATCGATGGAGCAGTAGATCAATGGATCGTTGGATCACTTGAATCGTGGGCTTCCTGTTACTTTAGCAATGTTGGGGTTCCTGCTTACTTGAGAAAGCGCCCTTTGTGCTTTTGGTCAGCGGTGTTTGCGTAAAACCGCAAAAATGGCGTCCCTTCTTTATCACTTTTATCACTGTTTGTTCATCGCATTTTATATATCGATTTCTACGTTTTTTGGCTCTAGTTACTTCGTACAATTTCCCCAGTCATGGATTAATTTTATACAAAAGCAACATATAGCTATGATGGTTCCAAGGTCTGTTCAGCTGTAAGAGTTACAGCAAATTATTGTGATTGTGTCCTAGACGATCGACGTTTACTATTCCACCTTTGATTTTATGGAACCCATTACAACAAACAGATATAGAACTCAGCTATCCAATCTGTCAGAGAACGCTGCGTTTTTGTAGATGGACTAATGCATCTACAGCTCTAACTAAGCCCCGAGTGGTATTTTGCGTTCACGAACGTGTGTTGCTAGTATTCTATTGGTATCTTTGTGAAAGTCATCACCAAATATTGGCGCACGCTCCTGCAATACTATCAGATCTCGTTAAAGAAGGTGTAAGGATTCCCTTTGTACCTTTCCATAAATTTGACATCACAATCGAGCTGTTTGATTTTGTTTCAACACTATCAATTCTGGAGTTTGCATTCAAGATATGAAAACCATAATAAACATGCATGCACAACTTGCATCACTGCGGTTATTTCTCCTTTCTTTCCAATTTCAGTAGGGTTGAACCCTTCTCAGTAACTCATTATTTATGTACATACGTGTTCTTAAATCTGATTATCCTTAAAATCAGTCTCGTCCAGTTAGCAAAAAAGCTTAGAACAATCAAAGGCATCCTCTTGGTGCTCGTAGGTGGAGCGTGAAAATGTAAACCTACTTAAATTTGAGCAGTAATATGATTGGATGAAATAACTTTCTATTTTTACACCTTTCACCGCGTCCACTACGATGCCAGTGGATTTTCAACTTGCAAAAGTGATTCACATATCTTTCTGTGTAACTCTGCTCACTTTCAGTGGCGTCACTTGGCCTATAGGCGAGTTTTTGTTTTAATTTTTTTTCCTTATTAGCATACTCACTCTTCATCTGATTCTGTAAACAAAAACAAAGCTTCTGAATAATGAAATGTTTCTGCAGAACAAACTTTCCCTGAAAGTATGAGATTAATATGTTAAGGAATTTTACCGCATCCTTGCTGTGATTTGTGATTGAGAATGAAATGATTAAACATCGAAATATATTCCGTTAAAAATTTTGAAAATTAATTTCTTGAAAATCATGTTTTATTTTCCGAAATGTTTATCTTCGGTCTTGCGTTTATACTTTATTTTGTTAGACTGTCAGGTATCACCGGATTCTTCCTGTAAACTTGAGTGCTTTAATCTAATAACAGTATATCAGTACTCCGTTATATTGCTTGTAACGTAACTAAAACAGACGTAATATATATATAGTTTGGGAAGACTGAGGCATGCAATTCCCTTTTGTTTGAATATACAGTACATCTACTCTATCTGAATTATATATTATGACCCAAATCCTGGTATTTGAGGCGCCGGGTTGAACGCTATTGCACGTAGACTGGATCTAATTGTTTCACACTATCAACTCAAGTGTTTATTTTATGAGTTCTCTGTTAAACTTAGCGTAAAGATGAAGTTATTTGTAAAAAAGTAAGAAGGTTACTTGCAAAACCCTTTCATTTCTGCATTCTGTTTTTGTACTTTCCTCTTCTGTGCGACTCACTCATCTAAACCTTCAGCCCCACCCTCAAATCACC
>JAOBRD020057086.1:0-10493 GCA_027575215.2 Hydrozoanthus sils
GTTCCGATCAATGGTCTGAAGCAAGTTAGCAATTTAAAAATACTAGGAGTAACATTTCAGGAAAACAATAGGTTTTCGGAACATATCAAACTAAAACTAATAGAAGCTAATAGATGTTTATTTGTTCTCCGTACTCTATGCCAGGAAGGTTACAAGCAGCCAGATATAGATTCTCTTTTTACAGCTATTGTTTTACTAAAAATCACTTATGGTCTTTCGGTTTACGCCGCTTCCACCCGACCTTAATACTGTGCAAAAGTTTCTCACTCGATATTATAAATGTAATTACATATCACACCATGTAGATATTGTCGAACTAGTAGAAAAATCTGACCTCTCTGTCATTAATAGAATCTGCAAACAACCAAGTCATCCTCTTTTCAATCTACTCCCATGTGTTAAAAAAAGCTCTCTGCACCTAAGGAATCCAAGAAGCTTGCTGCCTGGTGTAACTACTGAGCAATACAAATCATCATTCTTAAACTGGCTCCATTTCAAATATTAATTTGCTTTGTAAATATTTGTAATAAATTTTAAATTTAGATTTTAAGAGTTTTTATATTTATATTCATATTAGTGAATTAGCATTGTAATTTCTATGAACTAACATTGTAATTTTTTAGTCCTTAGCATCTTCTTTGCATAGTGTAATAAAGACTTTACTACTTTACAGTGAACTGACGGCTTAGAAAGTAGTCACTGTAACTTCAAATTACATCACCGCGTCAAATCCACATCGCGTCAAGATGTTAGGGAGTGACAGGTCTCAAGATAGATTCCTGGTTTTCAGTATGCGTATGTCATCATGCAGCTCAGATTCGAATAACTTAACTAGGAACAAAATTTAGCCATATATTAGTTTGAACCAACCTTTGTTTGACGCAGTTACATCACAAATAACTGCTGATCCTCGTAATGCGGCTCAAATCTTAACAAGATGACGTAATTTCAATTTGTTTTTTTTCAAAAATTTAAACTAAAAAATCTTGGCTGTTCTAGAAGTTGAGGGTAATAATAATCAAAACCATGACCAAAAATACTAAGTAAACTGAAAAAAGAGCAGTTCACTTTTTCCCTGGAGTTCCCCTTTAAATGTAATCTAAATGTAATGTAGTTTTATTGAGAGCCATATGTTAGAAAACTTTATAAGGTTAATATGTTTACCTTTGTTAAATAAAGATTATTGTAATAGGCCTTACACGTGTTTAGGTCAAACACCCCCAAGTATAGCTTTCGATACACGAAAGTGTGAATATTTTCATAAATCAAATCCCAAAGTGTCCACAAATGAAAAGAATGCCTTCATGAACTCAGTTTGCACTTGCAAAATGCTCACACCTATTTCTTGAATAAGAGGCTTGGGGGTAAAATTAATTAGTTTGACGTAAACATGCATAAGGCCTTAACATTTCTATGAGCTATAAACGATAGTGATACACGTTATATGACTGCAAATCTAGAAACTCCAATTAATCTGACTTTGTTTCAGAATTTAGAACTGTATTCCTTTGTAGCTAACTGATAAAAAATTGTTGTTTATGACACAAACATCTCTATTAGAGCAAAAGGATTAGATATCAACAATGAAACTGTTGTCTGCAACCCTGGCTCTGCAAACAGACTTACCCCGAGCCCAACATGGTTCGCCGAGTCCTCGTTCTTCCTTTTCTTGTGTTTCTTTGAGGAGTCTGCAAGGTCGACATCAAGTTTAGAGTCAGTCGACTGCAAAAGCTTTTTCCTCTTGTTGACTTAAACTCTATCCCCCATGTACTAATGCACCAATTGCAATGCGGGACTCGAGCGTAATACAATCGTATGGTTTTAAACTGACCTTTTTCTTTCTATACTTACCTGTTTCTACGTCCTTCTTATGTTTCTTACGAGAAGATACTTCTGTTAAATTAAAACAAGTTATTAAAATAAAGTAAAGAAACTGCAAAACTTTGCAAAAGTTCTTGCCAAACGTTAGTGATTACCTTCGTCCGCCATTTTACACGTGCTGTAAATAACAAAGTGCGCATGCGAACCTTCAATTTCCGCTGACTTACTACGTCGCGGCGCGCGGTAAGTTCAACTCGGGTACTCAGGTTATGGAATCAAATTACATAAATCAAAGAGTTAAACATGTACTACCTCGAGAATGAAAATAACAGTAATCTTGATGATTTTAGGTCACAACTTAAGCCCGAACAAAATTGTGTATCTGCTAGCATAAAAAAATTGGCATAATTTGGAGAAACGAGCATAGTTTTGCTGATTTCTAAAAAGTAGCACTGCCAGAAAAATCGGCACTATTTGACGACCATGAAATAATTTTCGTTGACTCAATTACTCCGAAATATAAGCATTTCGCGTTTTAGCCGCGTTTGTAGAAAGGGTAATGTGCGCGCCTTGTGACAGTTGGTTGATTGAGACCTACACAAGCTAACGTAGAAGCCCTCGGGATCATTCTATTTCTCAACAGTGACGCAACCATCGGCTCCCTGGTAAGACAGCTTCCGCAGCACGTGACTGGCTGCTTCCCCAAGATGTGGTCATTGAAGCCGAGGAAAAGAAAATGGAGTCGGGTGGTAGTTACACGAAAAGCAGCTTACTAATTGGTCATCTGCTTTGAAGCCAAGGTACCGGTTCTTCGTGTACAACTGTCTTCAGCTGCTGCAGAGTGTTTTACTGTATGTACTCTCCCAGCCTCGTTTAATAAGCAGCAGGATCATACCGTTTCAGATTCCTGCAAACAAGCTTGATGCTGTAGTATAATAAGCACTGATTACCTAGCTGCTTAAAGAGCATATGACATGAAATCAGTTTGTCAATTTTCAAAAAGTATACTATAAAAAACATTGGTTTGCCAAGTCTTAGAAACATACGATGAAAGTACGCCAAGATACGGCGCATAGAATTTTAAATTTTTCCTCCCGCTAAAAGCGTCCCCTCCAAAAGCCAACAATGTGACAAGGTCACGTGCGTCTCACCTCAGTCCATCCAAAATCGACTTTAAAACATCTGCAACTAATAGAGTTTCTATCGAAAGCTCTAGCAGTTACGGATGTTTTAAAATCGAATTATCTCTTTGATTTGTGGCACCATATTAAATGGACTGAGGCGAGACGCACGTGACCAGTTACGTCATATTGTTGGCTTTTGGAGGGGACACTTTTAGTGGGAAAAACTCAAAATTTTACAAGCCATATCTTGGCGTACTTTCATTTTTTGTTTCTCAAACTTGGCAAACCAATGTTTTTTATAGTGTACTTTTCGAAGATGAAAAACTGTACTCATGTCACATGCTCTTTAAACACTAGATAACATATACAAGAACAATTATGTATCGGACATAATTCGTGTATACAGTTGTAGTTTTTTATTGTAAAATGTATTAGGTACTTTTGTTTTGTTAATAAAAATACGAAGCAAAAAAAAAACACAAAGAAGCTCTCCAGAAGAAAAGGATGGCTAAAAGAGCTAAGAAATGCTTCCATGAATAATGATAAATTTTTCATTTATTTCGTTTATTTTGCAATCGGCATAAAAAAACCATAATCGGTCAAACAGATGTCATAATTTCGGAAAAGGAGCAGACTCTCGATTTGAGTGAATAGGTAAATTCTCCAAACTAGACTCCCTATTTTTCATTCAAAAAGTTTAGGAGAATTTTACTTTTCATGTCAGTAATTCTCTGTGTTTGATAAGTTATCATTTTCTCAGTATCAAATGTCCTGTTTTATATAACAAGTTAGATGATAACTGGCTAGCAGTGGAACCGAAATTTGTGAAGGTCATTAGCAATCCGTTTCTAAATGACATCACTGGGTATCCTACAGTAGCTCGACAGCATAATATTTACCTGTGGTAACACCTAGTAAGGTAGAAATATTGGAAACAAATAAACATCAAAACAGCCCAAATGTCTTATTTGTATGTGTTGGTCACAGGCTTAGCTACCACCCTCATTCATCGATGTGTGTTTCCGTTCAGTTGAGCTCTCTTGCGGCTTGTCAAAAACTAGCACAGAGCTCGTGCTCGTAATCTCACCCGGACCCCAAATTGGGTTCAGAGTGGTCCAGAAGAGGGGTTAGGGATGAGCTGCTATCCCTTAAGAAATAATTCTGTAATGCAGGCTCGTACCCGTCGGAAGGGGGAGAGGGTTGCGACACACACAGAGACGGCAAAGGTCAACTTCTTTGTTGACCAATTATTTGAAAAAGCAACATTTTTGCCAATGTATTTCTAAACCGACTTTAAAGTTCAAAAATTGAACAGTATATATCCACGTTTTTAAGGTTGGTTTTGCCTCATTTGGTCCGCCTTCTCGTTCAGTTGCACCCTCCCGCAAAAACTCCTGGCTACGGGCCTGTAATGGTCAGTCAAAAGCAAAACCTCCCCTAACTAAGTTCCTTCCAGAAACGTTCACATCGTGGGGCTGCGTTTGGCTGATTCTGGGAGTGCGAAGGCGAGATGCTGACGCCTTAAAAATGGGGTTCGTAGCCTGGGAGGGCAGACCATCTAGGAGAAGGTAAACTCTCATCACAAATCCGGGTAGGTGTAACCTGTCAGCCAGGTAACGCAGCAATCTAGGAGTAGGAAAACTCCAACAGAAAACCAGCCGGCCCTCCAGGTTGGGGGTTGTGCGTGGGGCCAGCCCACCCCATAAAATTTCTTGGCCCCACAGAAACGGAACTAGTACTGTTAAAACACCAGCTTGTTCGATCAGATCGCCGCGAGAGACAACGAATGACGCCTAAACCGCCGATAGAATTGCTCTCACCGAAAGCGTGTGTGAAGATTAGACAGTGGAATGTTAGGGCCATGTATGAAACGGGGAAGTGCGCCCAAGTAATATCTGAGATGCAAATCTGGGTTTGAGATGGAATGGATGTGGAAAGATAACAGCAGCCACAGGCAAACCAATCCTCTACTCAGGGAGGTTAGACGAAGTAGATCATCATCACGAGCAGGGAGTGGAACTTATGTTATCAAGACCAGCAAATAACAGCCTAATGGAACGGGACCCCATCTCAGCTAGAATTATAACTACCAGATTTAGTTATAAATGGCGAAACGTCACGGTCATTCAATGCTACGCGCCCACAAACTCAAGCGAAGAAGAGACGAAAGAAGAATTTTACGAATAACTGCAAGCAACAATGGAAAAAGCATCCAATAGCGATATCGCTATTGTGATGGGAGATATGAAAGCAAAAGTGGGCTGTGATAATACTGGGATAGAAAGTGTGATAGCACATCAAGGTGCTAAGTGCAGAATGAACAAAATTGAGAGCTTCTGGTCAATTTCTTTGCAGCATACGAGTTGGTCATAGGAGATACACTGTTCCCTCACAAGAAGTGCCACAAAGTAACATGGGTTTCGCCTGACGGGAAAACTCAAAATCATATTGACCATATAGCTATAAGCCATAGATGGAAAAGTTCAGTACAAGATGTAAGAGTGAAGAGAGGGGCAGACGTTGGCTCGGACCACCATTTGGTCATAGGCGAGATAAAGATCAGACCGGCAAAACTTGTAAAGAAAAAGGCTGGGAGGGTTCGCTTGTTCACCCAGAATCCTAGAGAGGACGAATTGAGAGACTCCTTTGCTGTCAAACTGCAAAAATAGACTCGAGTCCTTATATAAAGAAGAGGGCGATGAAGAGGGAGAAACAGAGCGGGGTCCAACAAGCAGAAATAGAATTGAAGAACAGTGGAGAAAGATCAAAGGTGCCTAACTAGACACACGTGAAGAGGTGCTTGGAAAAAGGAGAGAAAAAGGAAGAGAGTGGATATTAGGAAAGAGAAAAACATGGAAATTAATCGACAAGAGAAAATAACCAAGAACGACACGAATAATGCAAAAGCGAGGAACCAGATGCGGAATGCAAAAAGAAAGTAACAGGAAGCAGACAAGGGACAAAGAGAAGTTGCAGGAGGGACAAACGGGATTATGTGAACAAGCTGCTAAGAATGCAGAGATTCCTGCAATGAAAGGAGATTTAGGGACACTATACAACATCACTAGAAAACTGAGTGGACCATCACAAAGTGTAAACAAGCCAATCAGGGACATAAAAGGGAAAATTATTAAAAACATGGAAGAAGAGCTTAAGCGCTGGAAAGATCAATTTGAGCAAGTTTTAAACCGCCCAGATTCATTAAACCCTCCGGACCTTGCAGAAAGCTTAAGCCCAGAATTACCGATACGCACGGAGAACATTACACAGAAAAAAGTTCGTGATGCGCTGAAAAGTTTCAAGAATGGTAAAGCTGCTGAACCGGATAACATCCCGGCAGAGGCTATCAAGGCTGGAGGAGAAATATCAGTCCAATAACAAGTCGGGTTAAGAAAGGGTCGCACAGAGTTGCACAGATCATATCGTAACACTACGAATCATAGTCGAACAGTCAGCTGTGGAGCGGCAGTCATCGGCGTACACATGCTTAATGGACTTTCGAAAGGCCTTTGACAGCATCCACAGAGAAACTTTCTGGAAGCTGCTAAGCCGCTACGGTGTTTCTATAAAGATCGTAAATATCATTAGGAAGTTTAATGAAGGATTAACAGCACAAGTCGTACACAATGACAGATTAACAGAGAAAATCCAGATTTTGACCGGCGGCCATACGCACGGTACTGGTGATACAAAACTAATAGAGATTGTCACATTTGGCCTTTTTTGGCCTTACGTGTTAGGATCGTTTTGGTTTAGTTTTATCAGAAAACTACTCGCCAAAAAGCGGTACAGGATTCGGAATGTACGTCTCAAATACTCTTTTTTGTACGCCAGTTTCTCATTGCTTAGTTACTCTGTTAAGAAGAAAATCGAGTTTTTCCAACCCTGACAAAATTGAAATTAACGCCATTTTGAACAATTTTTGAGACAACCTACAAATTTCGATTCAAACAAATTTCAAAAAAAATTTGAGTTGCGAATGGGTTTTGTAAAATGAAATTCAATTTTTGCAGGTTTCTATCTCGTCGACAGATCGTAATGTTTGCTTGCACGTCAATCGTTTTTAGCAGCGCATCGAAAAGGTTTACGCTCGTTTTGGGCTTGCTCTTACTGCTCGTTTTCGAGCCTGACGTCATGCTCGTTTTTTCGAGCATTACATCATGCTTGCTTTGGGCTCGCTTATTAAATATTCAGCACGGTTTTTCATGCATTGTACATGACTTGATGCACGAAATGTGCCTTTTGAATAAAAATCAAATGTGACGGAAATGTACACCAGTTCCTTGCTCACAACCACCGGCTTGAAACAGGGATGTTTGCTTTCCCCCTCTTGTTCCTTATAGCCCTAGATAGGGTAACAAGGGAGGCGTATGGGCCATCAGATAAAGGCATGCGATGGCAGTTTGCAAGCACTTTAGCAGACCTTAATTGAGTTTGCTGACAACATTGCACTACTGACCCACAGGCTGAAGGATATGCGTTGCAAAACTGAAGATCTAAAAGCTGCCGGGGAGAAAGTTGGATTAATTTTTAACGAAACTAAGACCAAGTTAATGAAAGTGATGACAAAGCAAGTTTGTACTGTTTATATTGGACAGGAGGCAGTCGAAGAAGTGTGCGAATTTCAGTACTAGGGTACGATCATCAGTAAATCCAGTAATCCGCATCAGTACGTATAGCAAGCCATGCATTCGCGTTGCTAAGGCCAATGTAGTATACAACTTCCCTATCATTTAACACAAAACTAAGGATCTTCACTTCAAATGTCAAATCAGTATTGTTGTATGGATCCGAAACCTGGAGACTAATAGCTACGTCGATAAACAAAATCCAGGTGTTTGCTAACGAATGCTTGCGGCATATTCTCAGCATGAGATGGGCTGAGAAGATAACAAACAAGGACTTATCAGTGGCAACAAACTGGACAAGAGCCTATAGAAACAGAGATAAAAAGGAGATCTTGGAGATGGATTGGACACACACTGAGGAGAGAAGATGGAAGCATCGCCAGCGATGCATTAGAATGGAGCCCACAATGTAAACAGAAGAGAGGGCGTCCAACACAAAGCTGGAGGAGAACACGCATGGCGGAGCTGAAGGCGGAAAACATAACATGGACAGAACGGCAAAGAACAGGACGAGGTGGAAAGCACTAGTGGAAGACCTATGTTCCAGCTAGGAACGAAGAGAACGAAGAGCGAATCTCTCCCGGCCCGTATTACATATGCTCTTAAATACTTTAAATAAATTGAAGTAGGTGATCAGACTCGAGGAAAATGTACCTTGCTCCGGTTATTTTCGAAAATTTGATGGTTTGAAAGCATAGCAATAAAAAAAGTTGGTTATTATCTTCATGGACAGAATTTGGGCGGAACCGTATACCGGCATTTTCGTTAATTTCTGGCCATTTGTGAATTGTTTCCGATCCTAAATAATTTATGTGTCTTGTGATATTATCTCAATTTCATGAGTTTTAGACACAGCGCCATGGTTCGCCGGCAAACATGAGACCGAAAACTAACTTTACCAGCATGTTCTCTGTTTTGAAGTCTAACTGACGTTAATGATGTACGGAGCCAAAACCAGCAGTTATTTGTCTAACCTGTAAGTTTCAAGTGTTAATAATTTTTAGCTTTTAACTCTTATGCTGCATTTCACTATTTCGTTAGTGACTTGGTGAGTGCAGTCTCCATCTTCACCAATTCCTTTTCTTTTCCTACACGGTAAATTAAAGTGGCAGATTTTAACCTTCGAAAGTTGAATGACCAAAGTTTCAATCAACGATGACTACGTTTTTTTATCTTGTATAGTTCTGTCCATTAAATCGATGAAACTCTTACATACACATTTTTTTTTATTTTGTTCGTTACAGACTGTGAGAGATACACCACTAAGTTAAAATCCTTTCCAACTTCAATGAGTTCTGTTGCGGGAGATTGTATTTTCGGTTTACTTCATCTGAGGAAAGTTCTCACCGACATTTGTAGTAAAACTTGCAGACGGTTTTGAAGGCGGGATGTAGTTTTGAGTATCCTTGCTATGTTCCGACTAAGCTAGCGTCTGTCTATTTGGCTTCAAAGGATTCATACTGGGTTCATATTGCTTCTGTTTAACTTTGTATTGGTCTAAAATATCCTATATAGATATAAACCTAAAATGTTTTGTTATGGTTAAAACATCAAAATGTATTCGAACAGAAAATTAAGATGTTGCAAAGAAATGACATTGTTGAATCGAATTGGGAATTTTGAGAAGAAAGCTTATTTTGTTCAAGGGTAATGAATTTTTAATCAGCAGGTGGGAAAGTTGTTTGAGCGAATGAACATGAAAGATAATATTGTCTTTAATTTGCAGAAAATAAACGTCTGTCGAAGCAATTAAATTTAGGGGGCTATGAGGAAATAACTTATAGTTTGTATCATACAGAAGGTTACAACATTATCAACAAGCGAGAGCGGTGCATGTTGTTATCCATTTATAAGCAGCGTCAAAGATTTCCTTTGGCCTTGATCGAGGCTTAGATCTTGTAGATCTACGGAGCACTGACTCGTCACACTGTTTATTAAACATTCACTGACAAGGAACCTCATTTAATTCTTGTGATATCAGGAGTCATTAAGCTACAAATAAACCGCTCATTTTCAAGAGAAGCTCGTTGAAAATAGATAAGCCGGACTCCTAAACAACCTCAAGGTATGGCGATTTTGAAATATCACCAAAGAAGGAGATGTGATTTTAAAATCAATTATTTATTTCTATGTAAACAGTTCCTTCTTATTTTCCGATTCACTTAGCTCAACAATGTGGCACGTCTGTGATTTTTCTAATATACAGTGAAACCCCATTAAACCGACCTCCGATTGGAAAGTAAAAGTAAATCGAACGCTTTAATTCGTTCGAATAAGCGGGGTAAAGCTGTATTAGTAAGTAGCTGTTATAAAAGTAGTACTAATATTAGTACAATTAAACCCCAGTTAAACTCGATCTCGGATAAATCGACCAAAATCCAATTTCCGGCCAGGGTTTGTCCCTAGATACAGAAATAAGTCAACTCGAACTCAATTAATTCGAACCCTGTCTGATCCGCAAGTAGAAACCTGCTGTTATCTTCTCCAATATCTAAATCTGTAACCTACTGGGATAAACTTTCTCTGTCTGTGCGCCTAAACCATGGAACTCCTTGCCTTCTTACAATTTCTTAAATGCAAGGGTTTATTAACGTCTTTTTTTCTTTTTTTGGACGAGAGACAAAATTGACAATGAACCCTTGCATTTAAGAAAACTCTCTTTCATCCTTAGCTTTAGATATAATCTCAAAACCTTTCTCTTCCAAAAAGCTTTAATTAAATTAACTCAGGTCGCTTTTAAATATTTTACTAGGTGTATCCACATATTTATGTACATATGCATTTCGTTTTTTTTAACTTCATTGTAAAAGCATTGAGCATCCATATTGCTCCTAAAACTCTTATTATTATTATTATTCTCATTATTATTATTATTATTATTATTATTATTATTATTATTATTATTATTATTATCATTATT
>JAOBRD020057297.1:0-10489 GCA_027575215.2 Hydrozoanthus sils
CACAAAGATGAAAAAACTATTCGTTTTTAACTCTTGATCCAAGTTTTTAAATATATATGTGTGTTCCTATTCTTTAAAGTGTAATTGACATCTTTATGGTTCAAATGCTGGTAAGATAATTGTCCAATGCTAATTACTAAATTGTTCAGGGATTTCTTTACGCCATTTATTTTGCGTCGACGCCAAAATAATTGATTTATTATGTTAATTATTTGTAGAGTAGTAAATCGTACGTTTGACGAAATTCTTCAGTTCTTGTTAGATTACGAGGTTTTTAGATAAGCAAAAGTTTCATTTAGCCAGCATTTTCATCGAAACATTGATTGAAGAATAGTGGCATATAGATCTTGGTTGAGGTGGATAGTAAACCTAGACGTCAAGTTTAAAGCTTTACGAACGGCAGGAAAATCACGATTTGAGAAAGAAACTCGTTTTGCGGATTATACTTTTCCTTGCCGTAATAAATATGAAACTATCAATGGTAATGTACTAAGTGCGCTCAAACAAAAGCGATTGATGCTATTGGCGGATGGACCTCGGTTAATTCCGAAAAAATTAAACATAGCGTGTGTCTTAGATCAGTTTACATAAGCTTACCGGAAGCTAATTTACTTCGAACAGTTAGGACAGCATAATGATTTCCTATTTAATTTTGCTTTATATCGCAGTTGCAGGCTTATGAGGAATTCGTTGCACAGTTTTGCTCCTAGAATTTCTAATAGTATGTTTACACTAAGATTCTATGCAGTCTAGGAATTGAGATAAACACTTATCAAACGTCCAAGCATGTCGCGGGTGAAATTAAACATCTTGGCTCCAGAACATGGGGATTTACAGGTGATTGTCAGAGGTCGCGATAAAAAGGACTATGATCAAGGTCAGATCACACCCGACGGCTTGAGACTCCCTGAAGCGAATGATACCCTAATATACCACCACAACAACAGATGCTGCCTTCCAACAAAGAAACGGCTAACAAAAAAGGAGCTATCTAGACGTGTCCGACGTTCATCCGGTGAAGACATGAACCAAACAAAGGAAAGTCGGGTTACGAAGCTGTGGCATGAGTTCCTTGGGAGTTGCACCCTACACGGCTTTCACTATTGTTTCGAAGGCGACTTGCCGTTGAGGAGAATTGTCTGGGGTCTGTTGCTGATCGGCGCTTTCGGACTGTGTATCGAGAAGTGCACAGAGAGTGTGATCCACTTCTTTGATTACCCTTTCAGTACAGCAACTGTTATTGACTACACAGACAAACTTGACTTTCCCGCGGTTTCTTTATGCAATTTTAACGATGCCAGAATGTCAAAGATCAACGGATCAGCTATGGATCTAAACTATAAAGCAAAACTGGCCGGAAAAAAGCCTAAAACAAACATCCATGGAGACGTAATGAAGAAAACATTAGAAAAATCTGCTCACCACCCAAGCGAAATGATCTTGTCTTGCAAGTGGAATAAGAAGAATTGTAGTTGGAGAAACTTTTCCGTCTTTAAGAACGCGGACGAAGACACTTGCTACACGTTCAACGCAGCCAAAGAAGGATACCCAATCTTGCAAATTGAGAATACTGGAGAGAAATATGGACTTCAATTAATTATTGATGTTCAACACTTCGACTACTATTTCACTCCTGAAGCGGGATTTAAAGTAATACTGCACGACCAAGTGGAGACCCCAGTAAAAATGCAGGGATATTCTGTTGCCCCCGGTTTCACTACGTATTTTTCCCTGAAGAAAAGGAAGGTTTGTTTTTATGACAATTTTAGTATACACCAAATTTTTCTGTGGTCTTCGTATTCACATAGTGTAGACTGATTTTAGATAAAAAGCAATTAGACATTCTAAGGTTTCTTAAGCTATTTAGCTACGAAAGGATTGAATAATCGGTGTTAAAAGGCGCTGCCGAAATAAAGAAGTTTTATGTCTACATTTTTATTTTTCTAAACAAAAATTAAAACTTTTAGTGCACTCAAAAATTTTAATTTCTCTTGAATAAATTTGTTTGAAATTGTCAGATGATTAAGTGGTAATAAGTATCAAATCTATAATGCGCTTTAAGAAAATCAACGATTTCTATCAACTGTTTAGTGGTTGCAGTGTTATTTGGAGTGTTACAACGCACAAAGGCCTTTATAACATTCGCTAAAAAGAAAGAATTGTTTTTCTTTTTTTAGTGAGAAGGGTAACTTTGTTTATTATACTTGATGGTTTGTGGCTTTTCATTCAACCTGTTATGGATATTGCTAGATACACTCTTATAACTTCTTTTTTGTTTGCGCTAAAAAATATTTTAATTTTCAAAACATTTTTTGAAACAAAAAAAATATCAAGCTGTAAAAAAGTGATTGTTGGATAAAAAAAGAAACATAAAAACACACTATTAAAGAGGAAGCGGCGAATAAGTTGTTAATTCTATCAACGTTTTCCATCATATTCCACATATAATGATAACGGCCGATGCGGGGGTAATTTTCCCAAATTGAAATTGAATCGAAAAATGTTATCATGCATATATATTAAAGTATTATTCTTTCTTCACCAAAAGCAGTATTTATCGTTAAGTTAGTTTTATTTTGAATTTAATTCAATTCAGAGTCCATCAATGTTGTAGAAAGTGTTTCATTTTGCAACAATTGATTACTTCAATTCAATAGCAACGGTTTACAACATGTTGTGGTTAAGAGTCGACGAAAGAGCTCCACAGTTGTGTTTGTTTATTACTAAAAACTCAATTATTTTCTAACTACCCTCTTTCCCACAGAATGAATATTAAGATGGTCGTTTCGATAGCAGCATAATTAATTATCACAACACATTCAGTAGTGAAAAAGTAAGAGAAAACGACTTCTCACGTTATTGCTGCGAGCGAAGCGAGTAGCAACACTATTACCATCCGTTGTGGGATCCCTGTGTCGCACGATAGTAGTCTATCTCGTGAGTGGGAGGGCGATTGATGATTTTAGCGCCTGCAGTGTCGCAATATCATACGTCATCAGCGGTAGTACTCGCAGCACTTTACTTTTGATAAAAACTATTAGTACTAAGAAACTATCTTCTTTCTTTTTATCTGTATATGAGCTGCTGTTTGGGAGCATTGTGAATCATCGATTTGCTTTCTCTAGTGCCACCGACCGTCAGTTGTAGTTACCCCGCAAGATTCTGAATTTGCTGTGGTTTCATGATTTAGGTGTAAGTTTCTTTCATAGATTTTCGCTGGTTTTCTTTCTCAGATCGTCAATCTGCGATCTCCATACAAGACAATGTGTGACATGCTCAAATTAAAGTACTTTGACACTCGCTACACCAAATCCACGTGTTTCCTGGACAGGCTTACACAGTATGTGGTGCGGAAATGCGAGTGCAGATCCTGGATTATGCCAGGTAAGTTAACGCAGAAGTTGCTTATTAGAACAAAAAAAGGGAAGCGTAAAGATATGTAGCTCGAGTTATGAGAGTGTAATATTTGTAAGACGCATTCACAAACTCATTGTTCTGTAACTGAAATGCGGCCATAAGTTATCTAAAACATTATTATAATCAGTAGTCTCCAATAATGCGGCAACCAAATGACTTTTCCCTATTCCACTTCAAAACTACAAATTAAGCAGAGGAGCAAAAATGGCGTTCAAAGTCAAGTCAATTTAATGTATTAATTATACAAAAATCTATTTGAAAATTACGTGAAAGAAACACAACTCAACTAACCGCCTTATAAATGCTTTTTGAACAAACTTTCGTGTTACAAAACATCAAGGGAAGGATTCGCTTATCCGAGTGCGCTTGGTTGGTCACAGGAGAACATGCATCCGTCCACACAGGCAGGAACATTATATATAAATGTCCTTAAAATAAAATAGGTCTTCTTTCGCTTTATGTTTGAAGTTGCTGGTTAGTAGTAAAATTTTATTGTTTGACATGTCTGATCGTATTAACGAAAAAGGAACAACTTGATTTGAACTGAACCATTTTGGACGTCAGCACAGCCTGCAGCAGCTGCTATTTTGCGATTTCTTTGCTCTGACAATCCAAAGGCTCAGTACAGCAGAGACCATTGCCTTCAAACAGATTGTTGTTACAATCAAAATATTGTCACAAACCATAACAGATGGCTAAATATAGAATCTAAGTAACTATCTCAGGTAACGGAACGACCTTTAGTTTTACGAATGTAGTTTTCAAGTAAGATATTGTAAGATTTTTATTCATACAGTTTTAAACTTACAATGCCTGGTTGCAATAGCTTTGTGTTTTAGCAATTGTAACTCTGTCGTAGAAAAAGTGCATTAAGCCCGTCTAGTCATGATCAACTAAAGATTACAATCCGATTAGAAGAGAAAACGACTTATAGTTTCTTCAAATAATCTGAAAAAATGTATGAAAAGGTTAGCTTTTAGTTAGTTAAAAAGACAAACTAGAGCAAGAAGAATAAAACGAAGAGAAGAAAACAAGGAAAGACTCAGCACCTTACTTGAATCGTGATACAAACAATTTGTAATTAATAGCAATCTAACTGGTTTATACCCTGCAACACTCGTTTTAATAGTTTAATGACCTTTTCGTTTACAATAAAAAAACAGACAACGTGAATATAAACCAGAGGTGATCGCTTAATTTTGAGAAAAAAAACAGTTTTATTTCTTGAATGGATCTGTTTTAAGAAATTTTGTAAAACCTATACATTTTTTATTTTAACGTATCTTTTTTTTAACAGTTTTTAATGAAAAAGTGTAATTTCGCGAACAACTTTCAGCATGAAACTGCATTCTTACCATTGCTCATACGCCCACAAAGCCGTGGTCGTTTCTTTAGTAAATCAAGCTTGCACGTTGCAGTTGTGCACCAGGACTTTATAAAGAAACCTGTCTGAACTGCATCCGAGCCTGGTAATTTGTTTTGTTACTTTCATCTTTTAACAACGCTTTTTATTTTCTTCCCCCAATACTAGGAAATAACTCATTGTGTTCTTTGGAGACGCTGAAGGAGTGTGCTTGGAAGGCCTGGGGTGAGTGTCTAACTAGATATTTAAACACTATAGGTATTTGCTTCGTTGTTTCACTTACTTTGTACCAATATTCGGCCTAAATAAATTTGTTCCGTTTTTTTATTGACCTTTAGAAAATAAGCCCGAGATAACGCGCGCTCGGATTGGCTATAACTCCGTTTTCTATTTAACAATTAGAATACGAGCTGGCAATTTCTATCGGCTGAAAGAATGACAAGGGCGAAATTAAGAGCGAATATTCTAATTAATCAAATCTCTCCAGAATAAACAACAGAACACTCCAAAAGTAGAGAGAAAACTCGGCTCACCTCGTTTACTTCTCAACACTTTTCTCGTTTTCTGCTACGTCATGGCGTGTTCTATTTTTGAGATAACGCGCGCTCTGATTGGTTATAGTTCCGTTTTATATAACTGAATAGAAACCACGGTATAACGTCACATAACGCAAGAAAACACTTAAATGATATTTTTTGTGTGGACTTGAGAGGTTATTTTCTAAAAGGAACAAAACAACCTCGCTTGTGTTTTTAGACAAAAATAGAACACGCTATGACGTACAAACACTCAAAAAAATAGAAAGAAAACTCGGCTTCGCCACAATTTTGTAAAGGATAGAAACTATAGGTATCTATTACGTACTAATACTAACAAAACAAAAATCCAATGTAGATGATATCAAAAAAGCAATAGAATGAAAATAAACACTGAAAAACAGAATTAGAATATTTCATACAGAATATATAAGAAAACATACAATGAACATCAATTAATGAATCAGACTTGACCAAACTTATTAAGTTTTACTTTTCAGTGTATTTTGAGAAGCATAAACTTGACAGGTGCCCAGTTGCGTGTACAAGTATCGAGTATTCAGCTGCCTTGTCCTACACGATGTACCCCTCCAATGTGGAGGCTGATCAGATTGCTAAGCGCCGGGGGATGACAGGTAGCAAGGCGGAAAACAGACAATTCCTAAGGTATGAAGAATTTTTCGTGGCATTTGGACAAAGTATTACAACCTCTTGTACCACAGACAGACAGTTAAATTTTATAATCTTCCAACATTTTCATGCAAGGCAGCATTTTTCTCACGAATTCACCTCATTTATTATCTTTAAAAGCTTCAATACCATTTGAAGCCCAGTTTCCTATGCGCGGGTGCAAGTATCCGAAAGTTCGGGCAATGAAAAATTGTTTTTTATCGGCTTGGTTTGGTTAAATGGTGGGTGTAACGTGTAACGCATATTCTTGACATAAAAACATGATAGCGAAAACCTTGAGGCAGACCTGACTGTTATCAGGAAGTGATCAGTCTTAGCCACGACGTGACTGTGACCAGGATGTGAACAGAATCCTCGTCACTAACGTTACTGTGATTAGGATGTGATCAGAATCTTGATCACAAACCTGTGACCAAAAAATAACAAGAACCGTGATCACAAACCGGACTTTGACATGAAGTGATCAGAATCTTGGTCACGAACTTGACTGTGACCAGGAAGTAACCAAAATTTTGAAAGCCTAGTTGTGACCAGGAAGTAATTAGAGTCTTGATCACAATCCTGACTGTGACCGGCAAGAGACCAAAGTCTTCATCACAAACTTGATTTTGACAAGGAAGTGATCGGAATCTTGGTCACGAGCTTGACTGTGACCAGGAAGTATCCAAAATTTTGATCACAAACCTGGCTGTGACCAGGAAGTAACCAGAATCTTGGAATGAATCTGACTGTGCGTCGGGCCCTGAGTAAGACTATAATATAGTCACAAATATCACTATCGTCAACCATGTTTCTAATAAAAAAGCAAATTTATTCTTTTTTTTCAAACAGAGAAAACCTGTTGCAGATTAAGCTTTTTTATGAAGACTTCACTTACGAAACTGTTCAGCAAGTGCCTAGTTACGATGTGTACAACTTGCTAGGTAGGAAAACAACTTGTGATTTGTGTCTTTGTTCTTTTGTCTACGTCCGCTTATTGGTTTTAGGTTCAGCCCATTTTTCAGGCTGCTCTTTCACGTAAGTGATTCTCAAAGAGGTTCCAAGTTAAAGACGTAAGACGCATCACTGAGGCGCATTTTCTCTTTTTTAAAAAAAGAGTACTGTGCTGAGCGCCTAGTATTAAGCCCAAGTCCAAAGAAACCCTAATCTTTCTTGAACAGCTTCATCGCCCCATGTAAGCGCATCCAGAGCACTAGTGGATGCCGGATCTCTACCTTCTGGATGCCGGATCCCTACCCTCTGGATGCCGGATCCCTACCCTCTGGATGCCGGATTCCTTCCCTCTTGATGCCGGATTCCTTCCCTCTGGATGCCGGATCCCTACCCTCTGGATGCCGGATCCCTATCCTCTGGATACCGGATCTCTACCCTCTGGATGCCGGATCCCTACCCTCTGGATGCCGGCTGCTTAGATCGTAGATTCCGTGGATGCTGGCTGTCTTACCAATGGATGGGGCCTACAAAGGGGTTTTGGCGACAGGCGACATGGTCTTAAATTGAGGCGACAGATAATTGTCAAAGCACCGACAAGCGACAGAAATTGTCGGGAAAAGCGCGACAATTTGCGACAGCGACAAAGGGCATCAGAGAGACCAACTTTGTATCAAAACATCAAGGAGTATACATGCATTAAGTTTCTCACGATATTTTCTGTCCGAGCTTAAAATTTTTAAAAACGCTAATGAGAGAGACAAATTTGTTCGTCATGTTTACTTGATTCTTTTCGACAACGATTGATAAACTTGAGCTGTAAAAAAATTACCAAAGCAAATAATTGCTTAAAAATTGAAATTATGACAGCGACATTTTGTTCAGACGAAAATACGACAGCAACAATTTACACTAGAAAAAGGTGTGACTGAAAGACCAAAAATCTGGGACAAGCGTTATCTGAGTACCCCTTCGTACGCCCCCGTATGGATTTCGAACCCCGATCGCTCTGATGCTCTGGATGTTGGATGCCAGAGCTAAAAAATTTGTGAACGCTAGGCATGCTAACATTAGGCGAAGCTTTCCCTATCGACGGAATATAGTTTGATGTTTACTCAAGTCGTTTATTGAAAGAGATTGCTGTGAAGGATGAAAACGGGACATCCATCTTTACATCTTAGAACACTGAGTCCTACCATCGGGTTTAAGACGATTTTTAAACATTTTTTTTACCACAGACCAAGTGGGGTTAAACAGCCAATACCAACACTGAAACTTATGGTCGGTTTTCCTCCTGACAAAATTAAGTAGAGGTTGATAGTATTTTCAGATGCTAGTTTTTTTGTTTGGTTTTATTTGTTAACAGTATGTTCCCACTCAAAGAACGAGTTAAAGAAAAGGAGAAGTCTTTATAACTTGTTTATATTCCTATTTCAGGCGATGTCGGTGGCCAGCTGGGATTGTTTCTCGGAGCAAGTTGTTTAACAGTCGCGGAGTACATAAACTTTGCTGTTATGTTGTTGTACACCAAACTGAAATTCTAAACTTTGCTGGCTGCTTTTGTTGTTAGCTGACCCAGTGATGGGCTGAACTAGAGACATTAGTTCATCATTTTGCTTTGGTCTGAGTTGAGATAGCCGAGGCATCAACGATCTCAATATATACGGTTCACCTTTTTGGTTGCAAAGCTGTTTTGGCTAAACGAAGTTAAACGAAGAGAAGAATAACCAACTGATGTTAGCGTTGTCATCATGTAAGAACTCTGTTCTGCAGAAGCAGACATAGAGAGACGTACCACGAGTGGTTCAACTCCAATCATGCATTCAATACAAGCCGTAGTCATCGACAAACTCACACTCGATCAAAATCTAGCACTAAGTCTTTCAAGTTAACTTTAGTAAGAAGCAAAATTGCTTTAGAGGCCTAAATGCATTAGGCTGAATAACATATCAAACGTATGGTAATCGAAATTTTGTGTGATAGTAAGAAGAAATCTTGTAACTTTCCTTTTCCGACGGCTTTTGATAGTAATAATTATGCATCTTTCTTCCTCAAATTAGGTTATTTTGTCTAGATTGGCTTCGGCTTAAGGTATTCGACAAACATTTGAGATTTGGCAGGAGTTATACAATGACTGTTAAAAAGTACGTAGAAGAACTTTAGGACAAAAGGCCAAGTACAAAGTCCTTTTTTTCTCAAAATTTACATATAGAAATTAAGTTTCATATTTCCAAGGATTGATCACCAACCTAATTATACTTCTCCTCACAACTGCTTCATACATGGTGCTCAGAGTGAGGGCGTGATTTAGTGCGAGTCTATTTAGATGATGAGGACGGCTAGAATGACATGTTGCAGTTGTTTTCAAAGATTTGAAACATTTTCGGATCCGACGTTGAGGCCTAGGGGTCCCCATAAAAAGTTGGGGGTGCTCGTCTTACCTTTTAGGGCTTAACATTTTTTCTTGCTACCGTTTAGAGTATCTCTACGTAATTACTATCTTTCAGGGTTCCGTATTTAAAAGCTAAGCAGCTGGTGAGAGTCATTGCTCAGAATCGCGAGAGACTGTCAATGCGAAAACCAAAGGAAAATCGTAGACTTTGTCGCCAACGCTGAAGTGGAATTGGAGTGATATAGAAAAGTTGATTAGAAGCCTAGGGTCTAAGACCGCATAACAGTAACTTGACAGTGTCCAGTATAGCTAGAATTTGGTCCAGATAAACGAAACTTAATTAATGAATCCTCGGCCTGTGACAACAAAAGAATAGATCAAGCAGTTAATTATATCAACTGCAAGGACAAACTTTATTGTGTGCAACAAATTGATTTATATAAGAGGCATACCTGTCTTTGATGCAATTGTTTAATACATCACCACATGCAGCGTTGCGGCTCATTAGTATGGATGTTTTACATTCCTAACATTCCTGAAGTTGCTCGTGGGGGGGGGTATACTACTGACAAACTTTATTTTGTGCAACAAATTGATTTATTTAAGAGGCATACCTGTCTTTGATGCAATTGTTTAACACATCACCACATGCAGCGTTGCGGCCAACCATTTTCTCTAAGCTGATCAGCATCGCTCGCCTGGGTAGTACTCACTACAACCAAGACACATTCAGCACTTTGGAGCAATAGGATCGTGCAACTCTCTCCTAGTGAACAGACACCCTACATATCTTCTAGTTTAACAAGCGGGAGTAAAATATTTCTGCTGGCTGGTTTGTTCTCATTGTAACTTGTTTAGACTGAATAGCCCAATGTTGCACTACCTACGACGACGTTTATTGTCGACAAATTGATATTCAAAGTGTTCAGCTGACGATATCTAAGAAACCGTACGAACCGCTAATCTATCAGACATTACAAGACGTTCCTGATCATTCCGAAATTGATCGTCATTACTTTAACATTTATCTGGGCATCATTTATTTACATTGAAAATATACATATAAAGTATAATAGCATAATTATAATATGTTGTCAAAAGACTTGCAAAGACTGATCTTACAACGTGAAGAGTAACGGAGACGCATGTACGATATTTCGA
>JAOBRD020057401.1:0-10488 GCA_027575215.2 Hydrozoanthus sils
TTAATCGCACTAAGTCGCAGTCATTTTTTACCTCATTTTTCCTTAAATCGCCTGAAGTCGAATTAATCGCACTAAGTCGCAGTCATTTTTTACCTCATTTTTCCTTAAATCGCCTGAAATCGAATTAATCGCACTAAGTCGCAGTGATTTTTTACCTCATTTTTCCTTAAATCGCCTGAAGTCGAATTAATTGCACTAAGTCGCAGTCATATTTTGCCTCATTTTTCCTTAAATTGCCTGAAGTCGAATTAATCGCACTAAGTCGCAGTCATTTTTTTATTTCATTTTGCCTTAAATCGCCTGAAGTCGAATTAATTGCACTAAGTCGCAGTCATTTTTTACCTCATTTTTCCTTAAAACGCCTGAAGTCGAATTAATCGCACTAAGTCGCAGTCATTTTTATTTCATTTTTCCTTAAATCGCCTGAAGTCGAATCAATCGCACTAAGTCGTAGACATTTTTTACTTCATTTTTCCTTAAATCGCCTGAAGTCGAATTAATCGCACTAAGTCGCAGTCATTTTTTACCTCATTTTTCCTTAAATCGCCTGAAGTCGAATTAATCGCACTAAGTCGCAGTCATTTTTTACCTCATTTTTTCTTACATTGCCTTAAGTCGCCTTAAATCGCCTTAAGTTGGAGGAAGTCGCTCTAAATCGCGGCTACTTAAGGACCCGAAGAAGGCCTGCATTAATCTACAGCATGTCTTAAATTGTTATGGCTTTTTTGTAGATATCAATGAAAAATGGACATGCATCTGCCTGTGGCTTGAAAGCAAGTATAGTTTTTACAAAATACTGTGTATTATGAATAATTAAACAATATACAACTTTTTTGAATTGATCAATCAAACTTAAAAAGAACTAACTACCAAGAAAAACTTGACAATTGTAAATAGTGGCCGAGCTATATACGCAATTGCTTCTGTTGAGTCTAGGTGAGATTTTGTCTTAATTTTCTGGCCGAGCGATAATTGGGCTGGGCCATGGGGCGAGAAAACAAAAACGAAAGTAGGTCCACGGTGAAGTTCTCCCCTCCCCCCCTTTTTTTATCTTACTTTTTTTTAATTTTTGCTTTCGCCCCAATTTTTGCGCGGCCAAGAAAGAAAACCTTGCAAAACAAGCACAAAGGTAATGAATATTAATAAACAACCTACCTCAATACTAAACGCCTTTTTCTCTTGCAAGTCCAGAGAGAAACAAGCACATCAATTATTACTACGATCAGTGGCGAGCCAATTGTTGCAAAAAGCGCTGTATCCAGTTGTTGATACGCAACTGCACTAGGCTCGGTATTCTCAGTTCTTGATGGATGACTAATGGTTTGTTTTTCAGTAAGTTCCGTTTGAAAAGCAACAGAAGTTGCAAAGAAACTGCTTTGACTGAAATCCGGTTTTCGTCTGTAAGTTGAAGAAACCGTATAACTTGCGATCGTTTGTGCGCTGTAACTTGTGACGTTAATGTTTAAAGTCGTGTTTTTTCTAGAGGCCTTTGTCCATGGCAACGTTCTCGTCCTCGGCTGCTTTGTCGTGTGTGTACTAGCTGCTAGGACCAATATAAAAAAATTAGATATCTTTGCAAGTGAATAGAAACTGGACATCTGTATAATGTTCTATTAGTGCCCATTACACTTCTAGTACTATACGTTTTCCATTACTATATAACGCTTATTCATAATAATAGTTCTGGCTGTATTAAGTTATTGGTTTTTCAACAATCCGGTGAATTTTTCACCTTATGACATTTCTGGTATGTTGAATCTAGAATTAAATAGTTTTAAAAACAGTATGAATAATTTGGCTGAGCTTAAATAGTTATATTAGCAAGCGGGCGTTTTGAAGGTGATCATTGTTAGTGTTTGTCTATAAATAGCAGTAAGACGTTCAACCGATATGTTGAACCCGCGGTAATATAGTTTTAGAAATTTTGAATACTTTGGGTGGGTTAAAGTGCACGTATTAAAAGTTGAACATTAATTGTCCGGAAATAGCAGACATTCAACCGGGAATTGCTAAGGAAAAAACTAGGTTTTTTTTACGTCAGTTAAAATAATGGCATTTCTTAACACATTAGAGACAAGGAACCAATACACTTTTGTTTTAATCCGCCAATCAGACATGGGTTAGGGTTTTTAATTTTAAACTGCATGTATCTGTATTATGTCACGCAATAACACATTGTGCAATATTTCCATTTTCATCATGTCGCTAACCAGTGAGTTGTGGGGTCTGATAACTTTAGAAAACAGCATCATTTTGGTTCTGTTTCTCTTAATTCTGCACTACTTCAAAGAGTTGTATGAGTTCAGAGGAATGCCTCCCGGGCCAAGAACCTACAGCATTCCGTTTTTTGGGAATTTTCTGAGCTTCGATGGTGGAAAAGGCAAAACGATTCGTCAGGCAACTCAAAGGTATATTGACAAGAAGCATTGCACGTACACGGCTAGAGACTTTGTCTTGATAGCTGTTCTTTTTTTAGCTAGGCTGGGGTTTGAAGTTTGAATTGTGCTATACGTTTAAAAAATTAAATCTTTAAACATGAAATCAAAAAAATTTTCAAGGAAATTATGTATTTGGCGAAATCATTACTAGGTTTTTTTGTTTCCTGTTGGATTTAAACTTTTCTTTTCTTTCTTAGCAGCACATATTTAACATAGTCTTCATTTAGTCAACCATTCCAATTTTACTTTTACTTTTTTTATTTTTTTTATTTTACTTTGGTAGGACTAAAGAGGCAACTCGATTTTAGGATGTGCATTATAAGAATGGCCTTAATGTTTTTGTCGTTGTCGTTGTCTCTCCACGATATCAATGTCGCAAGGCAGAATTAATTAGCTTTACACAGTCCGGTACATAATACAACTCCAAATATATTATTTTACCTCGATCCTACAAAAGTTCCATTTTATAGGAGCTTCGGTGTTCTAGATCATCCAGTTTCTCTCTTTATTTATTATTGCAAAAAAACACTATAACACAACCTACCCCATGATGTATCATGGGATCGCATTCCTCCGAATTAACATGCAACCTGACAAATACCTTGACCCCTAATTCTTTATTGCAATGTCAAAACTTCAACAGCAGTCGAATTTGTCTTCATTTATTATTTAAACCATCACGTTGTTTTAAAATGTTACGCGCATTTACTAAGGAAGAAAATTGTAACATCATTTTATTAATCATTAATTTTGTAATTGCAGAGTTTACAGTGTACTGCTTTCCCATATAGCGATATGTTGCTTTAGCCGGAAAAGTTATGTCTATTATAGGATGCATGTATAACTAGCTGTAGACTGAATATGGTAATAAGATAGAGGCTTAAAAAAATTTGTGTAGAATTTGTGATGAAATCTTTCTTAGTTGATTGATGTTTGTCATTAAAAGTGATGTATCTTTCAACAAGTCTACAACAGTGAGTACAACAGTATTTTGCAAATCACTTTTAAAGAAAAGCAAGTAAATTTAAGTTGATACAAATAAGCATGTATGACATTATTGACCAAAATTATCTTCCAGCTTTTGCGAATGAGTAAATGTTCTTAGCAAGCGTCCTTAACTATATGCTTTGTTATGGATGGCTTGACGAGGAAATGAGACTTAAAAGGAGTGGCTTCTGTAAACTAAACAACGTCTTGTGTTTCTTTTTGTTTTGTTTGCGGATAAGGGCAGAACTATTATTACCGTAGTTATTCATTTCACGTAAGCCACACTCACTATTAAGCCGCAACTCCCATTTTAGAGAGAAGCAATGAACACACTTTTGTCAAGTTTACTTTTGGAAAAACTTGGATAAATAGTTAAAAAAAAAATCTATTGAATGCGTCAGTGAGTAATATAAACTTGTAGTATTGTGTGATAAATAAATTATTGTCACCGCGGTGAGATGATGGGAAAAGCTGACGTTTCGAACGTTAGCCCTTTGTCTGAGCATCTCATCTCGATGCTAAGACGAAGGGCTATTAATAATAACGCTCGAAACGTCAGCTTTTCCCGTCATCTCACGGCGACTATAATTTATTTATCACACAATACTTTTGGAAAACACTCGTTTTTTCCCCCCCAAAAAACTCGGTTTTAAGCCGCAACCCCCAATTCAACTTGGCTTTGCATTCAAGTTTAGAAATTATGTGAAAAATGGCGCGACACAACTACAGTGAATAACTACGGTATGAAAAAGTTTGGCACATTTTCGTTGTTACCATCTCTCTTGAGAAACAACTACGAACATGCACACAGTCTTTATGTAAAGCTTCGAGTGAGAAAACGGAAAAAATATTTGAGTTGAGCTGAGCCCGCTTGTTCTTAAAACCCCACGACCAAACACAAACGGGCAAGAAGTGTTTATCAAAATCCCTACCACAATACAAATGCTCCAGTTCTGCCAAGAAAGTGTAAAACAGTCCCACATTATACAACATATTTCAGAGAAAAATGTTGTATTGTGTTTTATCCTATTGTGTTCCTCCCATTACGTCACAACTGTGGTAACTTGCACATTTGAAAATCTTGATATAGGACCGGCCCCGAATGATTCTTGGCGAGCTTTTGCGAACATGCAAGCACCTCATTTTTTTATGTAAGACCGAACATTTTTATTTAAAAGTAAATTGTACATTCGAGCATATTATATATAATGCCGAGCATGCATCAAAATCGATATCGAGTATTGCCTTACATTTGCGAGCACATCCGACATTTGGGATACCATTTGGGGGCCCTTAATATCTCAGCAACCAAAGTAGTTATTTCAATGAAGTAAACAACAATGTTATTCTTTTTCAAAATCTTTCGAAGCTTTTTGATCAAACCAAGTTGCATGATTCCAGTGTATTCACTGTAAACTTTAAGGTCTCCCTTTTCATGCTGTATATTGCATTCAAATACACCCTTTTTTTTATTTTAAAGAACCTTTAAAATTTAGCTCAGGGTTTTTCGGCCATTTCAGGCTCAAAGTGTTTTATTTTGTTCTTTAAAGGTCCTTGAATTTTCTTTGTTCTCTGATGGGGTTAACCCACTCCAAACTGGTGTCGTGACACTACGTGTACTGTAGGGTAAATGACCTGCAGGGTTCCTAAACCATAAATAAACAATTGGGTTTAACAATTGGGTTTTTTTTTTCAATAGTTGAGGCTTACAGAACACGGATTATATTGCAACATCAAAGGGACCAAAGTACTGTGTGTGCTAGTCTTCGCATAGCCGCTTAAAACTTTTGTATTAACCGTTTATGAATCAGTGTCGTTAATGCTGTTCTGTTGTGCGTAGTTTACGTTCTATCCGTGCAAACTGAACAAAAACTCCAGCCTCAGATTGTTCTTCTTTTTCGAGCTATTTCAGCCTCAATTTTTCTATTAAGTTTGTTCTTTATAAAAAAAAAGAGTGTATGACACTAAAAATAAACACTTTTGCATGGTACAATTCCTTGTCAAAACTGGCGAACTTCCTTGTGATAAAAGATTTTGTTAAATTCTTCAATTTTTGCCCTGCGATTGAAAATAAGTCTTGTCTCAAACTGGTGCATGAGTATGAGGCCCCGTCCACACGTATCCAGATATTTTTGAAAACGGAGATTTTTTTTCTCCGTTTGCACCCCCATCCACGCGTATACGGCGTTACAAATACGGAGGTTTGTGAATACGCTCTTCAGATTGTAGATTTTTAAAAACGGAGATTTATCGTATTCGTGTGGATGCGGATGTTTTCGAATACGAAGAAAAAAAATTCCGTTTTCAAAAATATCAGGACACGTGTGGACGGGGCCTGATACTTGTTTATGTTGTTGCTATTTGTAGCTACGGCATTTATTGTACTGGCTAGATGATGACTGATAAATGCGACACACTTTCAGTTTAATACAGCAGTATGGTAAAGTGTTTTCCTTAAGGCTGGGCAGTTTCAAAGTAGTTTTTGCTGCTAGTGCTGACAGTGTAAAGGAAGTTCTGGTGAAGAGATCCACAGACTATGCCGGGAGGCCGCCGTTTCATAGCTTTTTAACATTATCACAAGGTAACTATTATAATAAATTAAGTAATCAAATCTTTGATTTTAGATAATTGACTAAGTAACTATAACTTTGTAAATCAGCACTCCCTTACTTGTATCTAATATAGGTTTTAATTATTACTATTCCTTCCTAACAAATTATTTCAATCTTTGGGTTTATGCATGTCAATGGCCCGTTTGCTAAAAATAGTAAAGCAAACCTTGTTTTGTGGTTTATGAAATAAACTACACTCTTTTTTCTTTGTAACAATATGTTTTATGAGAACAACTAGGCCAAAATTTTCGAAATTCTAAGATATTTAAAGAATAAACCTTATACTGAAATTAATGAAAGAGTGTATAACCGTGCTACTTTGAAAATCTGTTAATACAAAAATAGTGAGATGTTCTTATTTAACTATATTAAGTTAATATTCTTTTCTCTAATATAAACAATATCAAGCCAACAACTGTAGCATGCATTCTACGCTAGCGATAGCCGTTTGTTTAATGTCTTGGTGGAACACAAAATATTGAAATTGATAATAATACTGACATGAAAACTTTCAGCTTAAAATTGGCAGAAAAATAGAAATATTTAGTCTGGGCCGGAAGAACAACGTAATTATAAGAAAAGAGTGTACGGTTTGTCGTATTAGAGCGTTTAACCTTCAAACAGATCTAAGAAAACTGAAAATTAAATATTGTAAGTTTAATATTTTTTTAAATTCATTAAAGAGCTTTACACTTTTATTTGTTTTTTGGGTTTTTTTTAATATTTTAATTTAATTTAATTTAATTTCTTTTTTTTTTGCTACACAGGTGGAAAAGATATTATTCTTGGAAACTACGGGCCGGCCTGGAAAGTGCATCGCAAGTTGTTTATTTCAGGGTTAAGAAACTATTTAAAAGACAATTCAGTTGTCGAGGGAAGAGTAAATGAGCAGGCAGATCGTCTTCTTCAGTACATCTGTGATCAAGATTCAAAGCCGTTCGACCCAAACAATATTCTAACTGTCTGTGTTGCCGATGTGATCTGTGCGATCACTTTTGGGAACAGGTTCAATTCTTCCCATCCCGACTTCGAAAAGCTCCTCGAAATAAACCAACGAAGCTTTAAAGATACGGAGTTGAACGAAAGTGTTGCTTTTTGGGATTTCTTTCCTTTTGCAAAGTATGTTCCGATTTGGGCTTACAGGGAGTTTTCTAAAATGACCGCCGAAATGGTGGAAATTCTAGAAAAACAACTGAAAGAAGGGGAAAAGGCTTTTAACCCAAGCCAACCAGTTGAGGATATCTTAGGAGGGCTTTTAAAAGCTCGAAACACAGCGGAGGCGGAAGGTGCAGGGCACAAGACAGTGTTTGCTGATGACTACATGACAGGTACGATATGTGATATATTCGCTGCAGGATACGAGACAACCAGCAATACCTTACGATGGGTTTTACTCTATCTCGTCAATTATCCTTGGGTGCAAACCAAAATACAACAAGAGCTTGATGAAACTGTTGGCTGCAACAGACGACCCTCTCTTGACGATCGCTCGAAGTTGCCTTTTCTTCAGGCAGTTATCATGGAAACCCAGCGGCTAGCTAACATCGCTGAAAGCGCTTTGCCGCACTACACGATCAAAGATACCACTCTCTGTGGCTATCGCGTTCCAAAGAATACAGTAGTTGTACCGAACTTGGAAGCTGTTCATCTTGACCCCGAGTGCTGGGAAAACCCAGAAGATTTCGACCCCTACCGCCACATTAATGCAAAAAGGGACCTTATCACTGATCACAGCAGCTGGCTCCCGTTCTCAGCTGGCAGGAGAGTCTGTGCTGGGGAATCGCTTGCAAAGATAGAGCTGTTCCTCTTCGTAAGTGCTATGCTCCAAAAGTACACCTTCGTGTCAGAAAAAGGAAAGAAACCCCCCAAAACAGAAGGAATAGTTGGGCGTACTAAAGCACCATTACCATATATGGTTTGTGCTATCAAACGTTGAGTGCTTCCATGCAATGTTACAGATATTGCTATTATACCTGGCATGGCCCTATTTTGAGCCTGTAATTAATATATAGTAATTTGGCATTCTTTATTTTATTTTCTTTAAGGAAGATAATTATAGTTTTACAGGTTTCAAGGACTTTAGAAAAGGGACAAATGTTATTAACATTTTTTCTGGGTTTTGGAAAAAATAGATACAATTTCAAAATATTTCTCGTCCAGATAAAAAAAATGTTTTTCGTTAAACCTTATTGGAATCATCAGTGTTGAAGATAGGTTAAAGTGTCTTATAGATTTTATTATTTACTTGTACGAAAGAACTTGCTAAGCAATAACTCGTTGAAGTTAAATGTTAACAATAAAAATCGCAATTTTGTTTTTGTTTCAGTTTTTGTTTTTTGTTTTTGGTTTATATTTTGGAGAGTTTCGACAACTTAGCTGACGTAGATTTCTTCATAACTTGATTCATCTGTCTTTTTTCCCACGTCTTCTTGACTTCTTGCTCATCTTGAGCCGGTCTTCAAACATGTTTCAGCTCTTGAGAGCCCCCGTCAGTTCACAAAAAGAGACATCCCAAGAGGAATCAAATTATGTTTCGTCTTTAGTTGTCGGAATTATCTGAATTGTCCGAAACAATCTTCTAGTTAAACCTCATAAAATATGTACAGGGTTTACTGGTTTCCACCAGACTCTGTAGAGCTACTGGAGACGGCCAGCTAGACGCGTGCAGATTTATAGAATATCGTTTACCTTGAATATATAACCTTCGTAACAATTATTCAAGGCAACGCGCAAATTTCTATCATATCTATTTTGTGACTTATCCATTTCGTGCATGTTTAAAAAAGAACAACCAAAACAACAAAAAAAAAACATCCGTGTATTTTAACACTACTATAGAATTCTCGCTAAAGTGATATATTTCAAACAATGCGTATTAAATAGTATATTTACTTTTCCCATAATTTAAAAGCAATTGCAAAGGCTTGTGGAGTATTAATGAAAAGGGTAGTTTTTTTGTGAAGCACTGACTGATTGACAATAACCGATTATTAATGAGTTTTAGCAGTAGACAATAATCTATAACCCATACTCTGAGCTTTTGTTTACAAAAATAAACGATTTTCATCCCCAACTAGCGTGTTTCAAAAATTATTATGAACCTATTCTTAGTTTAACTTTGCATGCAGAACAAATATAAGCGTGATTGCCATCAAGTAATGTATATACATAAAGTGCATGAAACCAGAAAACTTAAGCAGTTTTAACTATACCGTGACTGAATTTGCTAATGCGATTTCATTCTTTGTGATTCTTACTCATTGTTTTCGTATATAGTAGTTAATAATAATATTCCTGTCTGGCTGTGATCATACATATTGTTAGAAATTCAGCCTTGAAGTTGAAAGGAGAGCTTGGTCAAGTAACAGCGGCAGTGAAGAAAGTTAACTCAAAATATATTTTAGCTTAAGCAATTTACTATATCATCGAGGTTACCTTTCACAGTTATCGTCTTAATATTGAAGCACTGCTTTGTGGCCGGGTTGAGTTTTGGTGTAGTAGGATCACATTGACACCAGCAGCAGTTAGGTGACCAGGCACAATGAGCGCCTTTTCCTTCACAAGTAGCTGCACGACATGTATTGATGTTGATAAAAATGTCTTCGTACATCTTTTTCTTTGGATGGCGACCAGCTTCAGCATGAACATTAAGGCGCCATTGAGCCAAAACTCCAAGCGTAAGAAAACAGAACACGACATCCGTGAAGAGCATTATCCAGGTTCAATTTTCACCAACAAACAACAGTGTAGTATAGTAATTGTTTCTCCTTTGGGCTGATCTTCGCTATCAATGGGAGATTACTTAAACGATTATAGTACACAAACTCGCACTCAGTTTATATATCATAGTGACATGAATGTAATATTGACATGACTGAGCTGAAAGATACTTAAGTGATGCTGATGCGACATCTAATTAAAATAACTATCATGAAATACAGCTAATAAACTCATTTGGCATATAACTCGGAGCATTTATGCTCAAGACACAGCCCGGCAGCGTTTATTTTAATGCAATTTTCCTGTAATGTGTTAAAAAATATATTTGCATGCATATAATTTATATATAGGAAAGCATCATGAGACTTTAATTGAAAATCGAGTCGCTTATACAACCATAAACGGAAACAAGCCTTACCCAGCCGTTTTTTAATTATATTGCATAGCGTATGTACTTCATTCGTCCTATATTAATTATATATTTGAATTCCTTTGAGACGATATGTTGGACCAGTAACCTCTTAAGAAGAAACTCGTGATGGCAAATTTCTAAGCATTTAAGGCGGGACTTAACCTTAACTTTTGTTGGATAGTGAGGAAGTTGAAAAAGATATATAAATAAGAAGAAATTTGAATAAAACCGCCAAACCGTTTCTCCATGCAAGGGACTAGTACAGCTTTGCTTTGAGAACGGTTTGGCGAATTTACATCAAATATTAACTTCAAAATTA
>JAOBRD020057509.1:0-10487 GCA_027575215.2 Hydrozoanthus sils
TATGTGCCGCCACCCACCACCTCCCCTGACAAAATTGGATTCCTTAAAAATACCATTGTTTTGACTTCTTCCCTTATCAAGCATTTTTTGGCTCTAATAAATTCTTGTCACTATTTAAAAGGTGCTGGATAGTCTTCACTAGAGAAAAATTTTCTATGAGTATGTCCCTCCACGGCAGGATTTTTTTGCCTCACAATCCGTGTAGGGAATTTTTTCCCTTGCCCAACTGTGTTATATGATCTTTTTCCTGTTGTGACAGTTTTGCAGAATTTTTTTCTCTCAGTTCTTCCAACCTCCCCCTCAAAGGTCAAATGGTCTACCCCTTAGAGCCCCTAATTATTTTATAAAAAGTAGCTATAAAGATTATATCATATTTTCTAATTTCAATGCCTATTCAACCCTTCTTTTCCATAGGCCTGAAATTTTAACACTTGTTGACTTGATCTATCGGAACAATGCTCTGTTTATGCATGACTTCCATTCTGGCACATTCCACCTGTTTTTGGTGACTCTTTAAAATCCACACGCAAGTGCATCAATATTGCACACGCTTTTTTTTTATAAGAACAATTTCATAAGAACAACGAGGCTCAGATTGGTAAAAATTTAAGAACAATTTAAGAACAAGCTAAGGCTCGGGCTCGATGGCTAATTGTTTTTTAAAGTTCGCTGAGCTTCGATCTTCGCCTGAACAATACAGAATGAATAAGAAATGCTTTGCAGTTTATAATGACTAGAAATCGTCTTGGGAAAATGGCTCGGCGGATTCGTTATCGCAGCACCTGTTCGGCTTAGTTTTTCTTCAATTTAAAAACATATAGAAATAAGAACAATTTAAGAACAATTCGAGGCTCAAATCGCCAAAAAATTAAAAACAATGAGCCTCGGCCAAATTTACTGGTTCTTATAAAAAAAAAGCGTGTACCTGACTAATTATTGCTATCAGTACATTTCCAGTACTCCCTTTAGGCCTCAAACAATATTAAGGAATAATTATAACCGCATGACCTGGCTACTTAGCTTGATTAGCTTTGCTATATTCTTAGTCGCTGTCAGCGCTGTGCTCCCTATCTGCTGAACAACTTTTAGAATTCATTTCTCCTGCTCACCATCTGAGTACAAATAAATTAAAGTTGTTGCTGTTGCTGTTGTTGGCACTCCATGCGAGATAATAACGCTATAAACGAACACACAGCACTTCCAAACATAATAACATTAAGAATTCTTGGAACTATAAGGAGCACTCTAGAGAACATTAATTGTTACACATAGAAAATTCCTTTGAGATTTAGTTTACTGACACCTTGTACATAAATACAAAGCGGCGTCCCGTTGGATATTTGCATTTTTGACTAATTTGTTGGCTCGAAGGCAACGTTTAGTTTGAAAACCGAAATGTCCTTGTAAACTATAAATTTTAATGAGCCAGTGTCAACTTTTTAATGCTTTTATCTGATTGCTCTACTCTTTTCTATTCAAACCGATCGTTTTTAGTTGCAACGCTCGAAGCGGCGAAGATTTTAGAAGTCAATTTTTGAGTTGATCGCAAAGTATTCATTTTCGCTTCAGTGCTTGCAGTGGCGTAGCCAGCTTGTAGGCCTGCAGGCCCAGGCCTTCGAATTATTTTGACAGGGAAAAGAACAGTGTTAAAAAATTATTTGAATTATCAATTTCACTAAAAATAATTATTATATGGCTGACTGATTTCTCGCACTATGATTGGTCAAGTTGCCGTACGGATCCCGTTTTGTCAATTTTGTTTACAATGATTCCAGGTTCCAACTAACTGCAACTGAAAAGCTAAAACAAAACGCTCAATGTCACGGCTCCCCGGTTTTTTATTTTAAAAGACGAATTTGATTTACTGTGCTTTCTGCATGATAAAGTTTGGCAAAATATTTACTATTAAATTAAAGACTCGAGTAAAGAAATTGACAACTTTATTGCAGGTGAAAAATCTAACACTACAATTTGTAAACAAAACGGAACTAAAATGGAAAAGTTCGAGGGGTAATGTTCAGTGAAAAACGAAAATTTCAACATAGAATCAGTACCTGTTCATTATCTTGACAAGTAAGTTGCTGTTGTTTTTCAAATAAATCCGGAAGAAAGGTGGTGAAGCATCGACGACCATTTTCGGAGCCACTGCCCAGTAAACGCTGTTAAAACACTCCTGAGTCGCCGTTTTCCTTGTATTAAAAAATAATCCCAGATCTAGCTAGAAAAGGTCTGTATGGTACAGTAAACAAGTCTTCTCACAGGCGGCCAAGGATCAAGATGCGAGTTCTTATACATATGGCAGTGAACATAAAGGATTTGTATGGGATTTTCTTATGTCTACAAGACAACCTTGGAGGCATTTAATGCAAAAATTCTCAATAAAAGTGATTTAACTTACTCCATACTTGTGTTGTTTGCTCTTGTAGTTATTTGTCAGTTTTGTATCAAATTTCCAAATTCATTGGCAAATAACTACAACAACAGCAAACAACACAAGTATGGAGTAAGTTAAATCACTTTTATTGAGAATTTTTGCTTTAAAATGCCTTCACGGATGTCTTGTAGCAAATCCAATACAAAGCCTTTATGTTCACCGCCATATGTATAATAACTCGCACCTTGAGCTTGGGCCGCCTGTGGTCTTCCCCACTTGGAAAAACAGGTTTTTAACATATCTAAAGCTACTCGAAGAGCTGGTCTTAATTTGGAGAGCAAAAAGTAGCCACCCATTCTTTTAGGAAAACGTCAATGTAAATATTATCAGATGCTGATGTTCTCGAAAACGTTGTTGGTCAGTTTAGTCATTATAAAAACATCCAAAGTTGAACTGCAAATAAGTCGGCGCCATTTCGGCTTTTTGCATGCATGACACATGTTGTCCGACACCTTGAGTCGAGCAAATGAACCAGAAAGCTGTAAAGATATCACAATAAGATTTACTTCCAGTTTTTACGTTACTTGTGACACTGAGAAAAGTCCATTTTCGAAATTGTTTGCAGATAAAAATGTGATCCAACTTTTCACTGGAGCTACAATTGGTTCATTCAACAACTGCATGTGTGAAAAATCTGGCTTGAATCCCACTCGTTTGAATTTGTCGTCGAAACGCCAGCACAGTCGATGAATGAACAATTCTTTTTCAAAGCAACGATTAGTCAGTGACATTTCGTTCCATAATATTTACACAAATTCTTGTAGAAACGTTTCATAAGCATTGCCATTCACAATTTGAAAACTTTCTTGTCGAGCAAGGTGTTTCGCTGCGTCGGTCTCGACTTCATTGAAAAACTTTTGTATTGTTTGCGAGCCAATTAAAAATCCTTTGCACCTGTCAAAATGTCTGACTGACTTTTGCTGCGTCTTCAGTTGAAAGCCATATAATAAAAATCTTATTAGCCTCTTTTGCTTGTTCCGTACTGAAAGTTATGGACCCGAGTATTTTTCTTCCTTTATTCATGGCCCGCGCGCTTCGTGCTTGGGCCATAAATAGGAAGAAAAAAACTCGGTTCCATAACTTTCCGTACGGACCTCGCACTCGGCTGATAAGATGTATGAAAGGAAACAAAGTTTTAAAAGCACCTGTCAAAATTGTTATTTTTCAATGAATGCTGCGTGGTTAATACTCGCCCCAAGCCCCTGATGTTGGTGTTACAAACGGGTTGGGAGAAGACTTAGCTAGTAAATAAGTCCCAGTCTCCGCCTAAGTCATCGATCGGCAGTAAGTTTACGGATCCAACGCTAAAAAATTTATTTTCTTCTAGGGAAGACAGTTTCTTGCATTGGCACAGGAGGAATATCTTCGCTAAGTTTTGTAATTTTAGTGAATTTTTCTGGCGAATTCAAAAATTTCCCAGAAGAGCATGCCCCCGGACGCCCGATCCCCCCCCCCCTGCCAGAAATGTTCGTGCTTAGCTTAGTTTCGGGCGCTCGCTCGGCTATATGGCTGCAAAAGTTTCAGATCCTGGCTATTCCACTGGCTTGGACTAAAGCTTGTTGTTACGATTTGAAAAAAAGCTCTAACTACTAAACATTTGTGGTACAGGCATTTTAAAACTACTTGTAATTGCTATTTTTACTTGTGCCGGGGCCATAAAGCCGGCACAAGTTTTAATCTGCTTTTGGTATCTATCTGGCAGAGTTACTGAACCGAGACAGGTCACGTGATTTGTCATATTGTTTGTGCGCTATAAGCAGTAACGTACGCCATTTTGAATGCTGTTGAGATTTGGGCGTTGTTGAAGAAAAGTATGGCTATGGAGAGCAATTTTGCTTCGTGAACGCTCAAAGTACACACAAATGCATACGCCATGCCAAGCGAAAAAATGCCAAATGAACTCAAAGACACTTAGAAATTTATCAGAGAAAAAAAACAAATACAAAGTGTTAAGTTGTTAGTGCAGGAATTGTTGTGAGCACACTAAAAACGAAGAGAAAATATCGCGAAGATGTCAGTTGCTATATACAAGGATTTGACGAACTTAAATCGCCGACTATCGAGTTAAGTTTTATATGCCTTACTATATTCTGTTTTGTATCAACCTAAAGTATGCATCGTTCATTCCAATGGCCACTGTAGAAGTTACGTTTATAGTCGTTCTTTTATTCTTAGCCTTGTATAAGTTGCTGGTTGTACATGAATGTTTCATGACTATGATAAATTATTATGATAAGTTTGAGAACGCTGAACTGCTTTCTGTAATTACTTATCACAATAAAGATTCATTTGTTTCTATAAGTATATATGTGACCTCGTGCTACACGTGATAGAGAACCGAGCAGAATCCCAGTGGCAGTGAAACGCGTTTTGCACAAAAGCAGAAAAGTATTAAGAATCATTCGCAATTATACTGCCAAAAGTGTACCGAAGTCATCTAGAATTCAAATGTAATTTTTACCACGAAGAATTGAAGTCGTATCCAAAAGTTTGTCATCGAAAAATTAAAAGTATAGTAGATGAAGAGCCTAGATTGATGAGAAAACTATGCACTGTACATATTCAATCATTTTGTTGTTTTATCTCTTTCGAATAAACTATTTTCATGAAGCCACCACAAAACATAAAATATAATTGATTTACTAAAGTTTAAGTGAATCTAATTTTTAGCAGGTGAGATTTTGCGCACCTTTTGTTGATGTTTTCTCTTTGGACAGTTTTTCCAGAAGGTTCCCGTAAGTTTTGAGCAAATTGAGTTGTTTTTTTGTGCGTTTCGAGGTTTTCCTGCTATAATGGTGGGTCATGTAAACAAAGAATGAGTAGAACGCCAAGCCACGCTGGCTATATTGAGCGAGATGTTGACGACGATTAACTTGACTTGCTAGAGCCTCAACTCCACAGTATTTTAAAATTGGTTTCCCGCAGACAACATCAACTGAAGCCGACAAGAAATTGCCACGATCGAGCCGAATTGAACCTTACTGATAGTAGAAAAGTCTTTAAATTTTTAAGTCTTTTGTAAAAAAGAAAAAATCGTAAATTTTGCGAACAAAAATGCAGAGATCAAGGTGCACGTACACGTATAACTGTCGGCGAGCTCCAAACATATGAAATACTTCATGCGGTTTTCATTATTACAAATCAAATGGCCGCCCGTTGTGCAGAGAGACGAAAGGATTTTTTAACAGTAGCAGAGACAAATTTATTTTCACGCCCTGAGAGTAAAATCGATTTTAAAGTACTAGTCGACCCAAAAACCTGAAGTAGTGAAGAGCGTGACCGCACACGCAGTGTTTTGTTTACTTTGCCTTTGGTGAGCATACAAAATCAACAGACCAAATCACGGCAAATGCCAAACGCACAATTGCCGAAGTTCTCACTTTTACCGTTTTCTTCAAAATCTTAGCAAACATTCCATTCGCGGCTCGCTATCCCCCCTCCCTCCCCCCCCTTTTTGCGCTTGCTACGCAGGCTAGCTCATCTTTAGAACGAAATCAACTTGCTCATAGTGAAAATGTGCCCTTCACTTTTTGTTTTACATCTGAAGTGAATGCAACGACATCTGAAAATCACTGGGGTTGAGGAGCAAAATGCTCAGTGGTGAAAGGGTTAATAAAGAGCTACTTTAACCGGGAAAATCGTGCAACATCGCGAGAAAACATAATAAACAGCCAGTCGGGTTAATATAGGTGTCCATTCAATCTGAACCAAAGTCTGGGAGACATCATGGCTATTGTTTAATAGTTACAAACTCGTGCTGCACGTGAATCGTAGAGAACCCCGACCCGTCCCGTGGGGGGAGGGGAGGGGGGTCGAAATGGTTTGCGGATCGGCGGATTTGGCCAAAAATTTCGTTGGGATTACGGATTTCAACAATAGTTTCAGCGGATCTGCAGATCCAATAAATCTGATGGATTTGGATTTTGGCAAAAAAAAAATGTGCGGATTATGAATTCAAAGTATAATTCTAGCGGAACTGCGAATCTCAATCACCGGATCGACGAATTTGGCACTGAAATTGCGCGGATCGGAGGATCCTGTACCCCCCTTTCACCTCCCACAAGAAAGAGAGAGTCTGTAAGAAGAATTATTCATATCAGTATGTAAAATTTGTAGGGTTCATTTTATAGTTAAAACCAGTTGAATTTAATCATGAAATACGTTACTGTAAGTTTTGATTGCTAAAACAACTCAGAAGTCATTTAATTTCGGGTACATATTTTGAAAATTCCGTAACATCGAAAGCCTGAATATTATTTTCCCGGCACGAGTATACGCTCCTAGAGCGTCTTGTTTTACTTAAAGAAAATGTTTTACGATGAATTTAACACGGCATAAAATTGTTAGCTGCCATGCATAAAATCAATTTTGTGTTCTTTTGTGATATCCCTCGCTACTCAAACTGCCAATTGCCTTTCCGTTGTAGTTAAAGCTCACAAATATCTTCATTGCGCCGGTTGTACACAAAATTAAACTGACAACGTAGAAACACCTTCAATAGCAAGGTCGAGAAGGATAAAAAAACGTGCATAGATGACGGAGCTAAAGTATCTTGAAATAACATTCATGCGTTAATAAACTCCTTTAATATTATTTCCGGCTTACTCTCTTTTACTGATTTTGTCGGTATTGTAGTGGCCGAAAAGTATTGGCCCTGTCCGCACTAACTCGCATACTCTTATCCGTTTTTGCATTCCGTTCTGATTAATACGCAACCGAAGGGTTTCGTAAACGCTTTCCAGAGTGAAGTTCAGTTTTTAAAACGAAGGAAAAGTGTCTTAGTGTGGACGGGCAAAAACGAAGGTTTTCGAAAACGCTTACCTCGTCTCATACGCTCGAGCAAAGCCTGGTGATGAACACGGATGTTAATACTATTTTCGTGGTTTAGTGTTTACGCAAGTCTTTTTATACGTTTTTGATAAATTGAAAGCAGGGGTTTTCGAGAAACGGATTAGTGCGGACCTTAGTCACTTAGACTTAGTTTGTTTGACTGGTAACCCTGAGGTCGTTAGCTGATCCCCTGCCCCTGCCATACACCACTGTGTTGTGTCCTTTTAGCAAGGCGATATCAGTGTACCCGACTTAACCTGAGTATCAGGCCCTCGGGGGCCAAACCCGGAAAGCCTGATACTCAGGCTATACCCGACTCGACTAGTACTTGCTTTAGTTTTGCTACTAAGTATAGCTGATTATTATACGTTATTCGCTGAAATAAGAAAACTGTTACAGCAAAGTATTATCAATATCGATAAACTAATACTTTTTGTGGAGTCAATTGTCTATAAACTACTTTGTGATTTATTAATGGCTCGCGTCTGTTACAGGAAATGAACTGGGTTCTGACCGAGGTGCCGCCGGATACTGACTAACATCCGCCGGTGACATCAACTAAAAAATATGTGTTCTTTAGCCGGAGCAATCGTTAATATTTAGACTTTAAAATTTTAGTATGATGATCGCGTCAAACGTGAAACTGCAGTAACTAAATCTCAACCAGTTTTTCAAATGTTCTAGAGTTTATTTCCTTCTTCACTTATATATTTTAAAAATCCTTCGGTGAAATCCGACATTTTTCTCATTCAGTTTCATTTTTCAAGTGAGACGCATGGCTGGCATGGAACGCAGACTACGAAACATATTGCTGACTAATTAAGGCTGCCAAACTTATCTAGTTCAGATAGTTCATCTTTTTTGTTATACCTTAGAAACAAGAATAAAACCGGGTGTATATTTTCTTGAAACAACAAAATATTGTAGAAATTCAAAAGAATCTGTGTATTTTTCCTTGTAGTTCGTCAGGGTATGGTCGCCGTCACGTTTACTTTGTCAGCTGAGCACGAAGTTTAAATGAAATTTCTCTTTCGATTAAAGAAAAGGGATCAAAATTTATGCTGCATCTATACCTTGTGAACTACTGTAAAACAAGTAAAGTTGGAATCTACTGTAACTGTGTATGCGCCAGAATTAATGCAAGCAACAGTAAATACTTATTAGAAATGCGTTCGGATATAGCGAATATTGGACACGCGACGTCAGGTTGCAAGTATATAGGCTCAGCAAAAAATATACTTGAATCTTCACGTCGCTATTTCTAGTTCATACTAAAATTTGCGTCATTTAGTTAGTCACATTAATCAACTGTGGCCAGTTATAATAGGTAAGTTAAATCTATAGGGTAAGTACAACTGTGTTAGTCATTCACAAAACAACCTTTTACAAACGTGACAAGTACTATACAAGCACGGAGTTTTAACTCAAAGGTGGCATTTGTTATGAATCTATTAACAGTCACAATTTAATTTTTTTTTTCTTTCGTGAAAACAAGATTCCTTCGATATTGCAGCTGTAGAATCATCCGCGACGAGTAAAAGCGATAATTTGTTCCGTTTATTGGATTATCCCAAAGGTAAGTCTGGAAAACAGACTGGTTATGTTTCGATAAGACTTCATTTAATAGTTCTAACTTGACGAGCGACGATTGTAGCAAACTCAGTAATGAGTTGACCACTGAACTATGAAGAAAATTAGCCATTTGTAGGTCTACATGTATAGGAATGACGCCGCTTTTGCGTCGTATAGAAACCAAGTTTAAGTACGCAAAAGTACGTGGAAAAGACTTTGCCACAACCAAGAATATAGACATAGACGGAGGCACATACGAATGCTATGCCAATCTTTTACTGAATAACCACTAAGAATAGTAATAGTTATAGGCCCGTTTCAAACGCCGTGCACGGTCTGAAACAAACGTCGAATAGCTAGAGCTTAAAGTCGTGTAGCACGGGTCAGCTTGTCGTGCTACCCGACTATGGCGCGGGTTGGTTTCAATCAACGCGCTAAAGGCGTGTTAAAATCGGGTTTTTCTAAGTTTGGGTGAGCTTAGCGCGGCTGTAAGAGTTGCCGAAATTTTGTTCCATTAGCGATAGAATTAATAGATCGTTAATGCTATGGCCCTTCTATTTAACAACTAGACTACGGGGTACATGGATTAGAAAAAACGACCACGAGTAAAATCTTATCGTTTTAGTAGAAACTATCTAGTATCGAACCAATATCTATTAATAAAAACGAGTATTTAAAGAATCTGCCATTTAAAAAAAAAACACCGGTAGTCTCGTTAATCGCTGTCTATCGCTCATTAGACAGAGAGTAGCTTAGCAAATCAGATTGCAATATTCGTGATAGTATACTAGTTGTATGCTTTCTACTAACAATTTTATATATTGGTTTGTTTTTTGTTTGTACTGTATATATTGATAATGAGAAAATGTATTACGCTTACCATTTCACGGCCATTGCCCGCAACTAGATTTCTAGAACTGGCATGTGGACACGGCTTCGGGTAAAATCTGGACTGGACTATTTTTTGGATTATTAGGTGGACTATTTTATGGACTTTTTTAGACTGTTTTTTTCGACTATTTTTTTATAACCATTTTCAAAACACCCTCCACTAATAAATGTCCTTCTTCTGATATTTCCAAATGAAAAGAGTGGCTACAATGAAGTTTCAGATTCAGTGTTCAAGATTTGTATGAATGGTAGGCGGCTGTCAAATAGATCAATGCAGTGAATGTTTGCAGGTACTAAAATCTAGGCGATTACAAACAACGGACGATGTGCAGGGTTCTTTCGAGTACATTTGCGTAATTACTGTATTTTTAGAGTGAAACTATAAAACCATTCTTCGCTTGTGTCGTGAGATCTAAAACTAAACGCATGAAATGCTGTAATGAATGAAGTTGGTCCGGTTTCCATATGATCGCTCCCGTCGCTACTATTGCCACTGTCATCAAAAAAGTTGTTCTTGTTTCTTTATGTATTATAAACCGAAGAAAACCTAAATAATTGCAATACGAATTTGATTAATTCATACCCGCGGATTTATCGTGGATTCGAGTCATTTTCCCCAAGACGATTTCCAGTAATTATAAACGGCGAGTATAATCACTTCATACTCGTTCTGTATATACTATTAAAGTGTATATATCATCTTTAAAGAAACTTTGCCTTCTTAGAATTTGGGGCATTCTCAGAAGTTTACAAAAAAAAT
>JAOBRD020057617.1:0-10487 GCA_027575215.2 Hydrozoanthus sils
GGGGGGGGTCAGGGGCTTCCAACTTTTTTGGTTGGGGATGCTCGTCGTACCTCTTAGGGGTAAAAATTCAACGATTTGGTACCGCTTAGGGTGCCCGTGACGAAGTTTTTACATTTGCATACAGTGCAGTACCTTTTAGGGCTTCCTCAGTATCATGGGAACAGGGATTTGGATTTTTAGTTGTTGTTTAGGAGATTTAATCAGGCAAGTAATTGTGACTGGGTTTGCTTGGTGTGTTTATTGAGGATCTCTATTAATGTCGTGTTTTTGCCGATTTAATTGTCTAACATTAGATCTAATAGCTTTGTTTACTGTTTTATTCAATGCCTTCATTAAATTGCTTGAAATATTATCTGCATGTATACTTTTGGGTGGTACCTCTTAGGGCTTGAAATCGATCTGAGCCACGTCCATATTGGTATCTCTTAGGGGTTCCCATGAAATTTTCCGACGGGCATCCCCGACTAAAAAGGTTGGGAGTCTCCCCCCCCCGGATATAAGCTCGATCCCTTCCCCTTCGTTTATAAGCCGACCCAAAACCCCTTGTGAAGATTTATAAACTCAGGGATTTATCGTGGGGTTTTACAATACATATAGAAACAGGCAAGTATAAAATGAGAGAGGCTAAAATTAAATGCCTTTTCTATTTTTATTTAAGTAACTTAGGTTACGCAAACTGTTAGTAATACTAAAAAACAAATGTTCTTACTAATTTGCAGCATAGTTTAACTAATACGTACAAGTCAAACTATTTAGTACTAGTTTTATAACGGTTTGGAGTAGAGTTACTTGTATTTCCGTAAACAAAAGAGTCTTTAGACGAGTGTGTATATAAAGTAAAGAAAATGACAAGTGGCATATTTCACGGTACCCTTTAATTAATACAAACATTTCAAATTTTCTATCGTGTCACTGTGGAGTTTCATATATGCACAATTTCGATCAAGATAGATCCTCCAAAGAACTGGCTGTTTATAGCTAAACGCAAAGTCGGCAACTAGTATAAAAGACAATTGCACGGACGATGCTTAACTGACAAAATATTTTTATTGATTGTCAATGTTGTGATTAACTATAAATTACGGCAAGTCGATTATAAGTGCAGTGGTTGGAATCACAAATACTGCACATGCGTAGTTGTACCAACTTATTGGTAGCGGGCATGCGCATTACCCCCGAGTGCAGTTACTTTAATGTTACTATTCTTAGCGGCTACTAATGTTAGTGATTTTAGCGGTTTAAAAAAAAATTGCTAATATTTAGTACTCGCTAAAGTTAGTTAGCGCTAAAATTAAGGTTCTACCCCCTATCTCGATATCTCCCCCTCCGTCCCTCCGCGTAATAAAGAAATAATTTAAAAATGCATTTAAATCCATTTCTGAGGTGAATGTTATTCTTGATTGTCGTTTGTTCCACGCCGACTTGTACATCATCTCCACTTTGTCATGTTCCTGCCTAAATATGTAGTTTCGTCTGACAAATGTTTAATAAAAACTTAAGATCGCTAAAATTAGTTGTCGCTAATTGTTTCGCAGTAGCAACCTTAAGGTATGTAGCAGTAATGGGACGACTATATATACATGCACGTGTCTCTTTGTAAATAGCGTTTCGTGATGGTTATATTCATGCATCTGTAAATAAACTGTATGCCGCGCGCGCGTATACGTATAACTGATGTTTATTTTTCTTTATTTCAGCACAGTTTCATGGCGTCCATAACCTCATCCAAGGTACGAACTAAAACTTTATCGTTTATGTCGGTTAAAGAAACGGCCCGTAACCACCCTGATGTAGCCTGGGTAGCGACTGTTCTTTAGGGGAGACCAAGTAGCTCAATCGAGCGGGCCGCCGTGAGACTTGAATGCGCAAGCGAAAAAAAAAAAGCCTGGGGAGAGAGAGGTTTCCCAGATCTTTCTTTTGATCGCGCGTTTAACATGGCGGCCCGCTCGATAGACCTTTATCACGCTAGCATGGCATAGAAATATGTTCAGTTTATCTGGAAAACGAGTTCAAAGTCAATCTCTGCACATTATTAAAAATAATAAAGCTAGAAAGTCTCATAAAGATTGGCCACAATTTGAAGGAGATATGAAGGTTTGAAACTGGATATTTTTCCAATGAAAAGGTGGACGGGCATCAGCTTCGTTTCCATTTTTTCCATACATTTCTCTTTAATAATAAGGGCAGAAGATCAAATTTCAAAACTTTATATCTGCATTAATTTTTGGGAATTTTTTACGAAGTTTTGCGATTCTGCTAACACTGATGCGCTGAATTTTGTGCTGGCCACACTTTCGTGATATGTTCAATACATTTTTTGTGTGAAAAGGGTCTACTGACACACGTTGTCCCCCCCCCCTCCCTCCTCCTAAAAAACAACCGCTACGCAGGCTAACCTTGAGGCGAACTGCACTTACATCGGCAAAATATTTTAAACAATATTGTACTTGTTAACATTTTCATTGGTAATCTTATCTGAGAATGGCATGTACCACAACATCCGTTAATTGTGCCTTTAGAATGTAATGTTGATAAAGAAAAAGTTTTTTTTTTCCCGCTATTATAGAAATACAAAACGGGCGCGCCCGCTCTGTTTAGTTATAGAAAGGCACGTGTGAACTTTTTCAGTTCACGAAAGAAGTGCTTAGAAAAACGAGCCCCACAAACAGAGCAATTAAGCAAGTTTTATATGTATATTTTTATAGGCAAGGCACACAAACAGCCAATAATATACACTCTATTCATGTTCAGAGTGCATCACTACAGCAAATTAGAACGCGCGTTATATTTCCTTTATTTTATAATGGTACTTGTAACAACTTCAGTCAACCCATATCAGTTGTTTGGTAATTCGTATTTGGGTCCCAAGTTTTGTCGAACGTGTGATAAAAAGTGCTTTAAGTGGCAAAAAGGCGACTTTATTAGCAAGCAGAAAGGACAAGCAACTCAAATGCTCTCAAATTTATTAGCGAGTCTAAAGCCCTGTTATTGAGGATTTTTGCTCGAGCTGCGAGTTGCTCGGGTAAAAAATCGTCTCGAATATCTTGATAATATGTACTGAATTCATAAATTTAGTGCAATTTCAGCAACTCTTACGATGAAAACCTCAAAGTTTTCCCGGGGAGCATGTCCCCGGACCCACTAGAGCTCGTTCGCGTGTACGACCCTCGGCCGGCAAAGCCAAGTTGATATTGCATGCTACTGCATGCATCGGTTAATATCTTTGTCCAGCTGGCTACGGGCCGGGCCCGAGCTAGAAATACTCATTTTCATTTATACCTTTGCATTAAGCTCTACTACAAAGTAAGGAATCATAAGCCATGACTACAAACCAGATGTCGTAATTGTTAAAATACGGAACGTACACGGCTGTATATGGGCAAAATTAAACCGAAAAAAGAACGAAACAACTAACACAACAATTATCAGAAACAGGCAAGAAGAAAAGCCTACAAGAAAACGTTCGACATCTTAACATGATTACAAACGGGCGACACTAAGTTATCAATGCTTTTTTTTAGAGACACGCCACGTTTTCCTCCACATTCTATTTGTAGATTTGAGCGATGTTGAAAACTGTGACACTTCCTCGGCCTCAGTAAAACAGAGAAAAATACCCGAGGAATAAAGAGAGATTTCAATGCCCCTTCTCTTCCCATTCCCTTGCTGTGTTAAACATATACAGAAATGCCCATTAACCAGCATGTTTTATTCAGTGATTCCGCGTACCGGCCAAAAAGGCGACCCTCCAAGGATCGTGACCCCTGGCGCTGGGGCAGCACAGGGGTGTGCAGGGGCTCCGCCTGACCCCTGTAACCCCTATGGACCCCCTCCTCCCTACCCGGCTGCCGCCCCATACCCATACGGACAATACCCCGCTGCACAACCTGATCCTTACGGATACCAACAGCAAGTTCAATATCCGGTACCCCCTCCTCCTCCCCCTCCGGTACAGTACCCTCCTCAGCCCCAGGCCCCCTGTGGAGTGGCTACTTATCCTTGCTGATAGAATAACAAGGTTGGTGATTGTTCAAAAAGATCTTCTTTTCAGTAAAGTTTTGCCGAACATTTTGTACAAGAATGATTTGTTGATAGCTCGGCAACTTTTGAGGGTTTTCAGCAACTTTTTGTACTGCGAGCAATCTTCACTTGAGTCAACAAGTAATTAATAAAAACTGACCAAGCCATCATCAACGTCTGCAACTTTTCTAAATTTGTGACCATCTTAACTGAGGCCAAACTGACATTCAGAAATATACCAAAGGCAATTACAAGTGTAAGGGAAACCGAAAGAGAAAAAAACCCAAACTGTCCCTGGGGGAAATCGAACCTACAATCACATTAATCGAAAAATCTTTGTTCATTTTTTCTAGCTTTTGCTGGATTTACTAGCACAGTATACTCATGGCTACCTCGAGGGGAGACCAGAAAAATTAAATAATTGCAACATCTGCGTTTAAAATAGTTGTGATTAACTTTGGTCAGACTTGATTAATTCTTGACAGGTTTTGATTTAGAAACTCTAAATCTAGTCCTCAAACGATTCCTTTTAGAGCTTTGCTACTTGGTTATACAAAATTAGAAAGTGCGCCACAAGTTGAATACTCAGACACATTTTCCGAATCACTACAAGAATCGAACCCGCAACCCTCTGATTACTGGTCAGATGCTCTACCCACCGAGCTACAGACTAGCAGGGGAGCCGAGTAACAACTGAGCCATGCTAGTCTCTGTAGCTCAGTGGGTAGAGCATCTCAGTGACCAGTTATCAGAGGGTTGCGGGTTCGATTCCCGTTAGCGAATGAGAAAAATTTTCTATGCACTCAACTTGTGGACCGTGCACTTTACTTCTAAACACAAACATTTTACGCAAAATGAACAGGACGAGTTATAACCGCCAAGGTTTATGGCTGAAACAAAATTTCTGTTTACAAAAAACTTACTGACAGACAGGGAAGGATGAAATATGCTGACAAATTGGGGCGCGACAGAAGGGTGTTAAATATGTTTACAAAGAGGCGTGTTACAAATAGCTGAAAATCTAACTTAAACTGGATGGACCTGTTCCACTGGTCAGTCACGTGATCTGAATTGGGAAAACAAAGATAGGGCGAACAGTATTGACGCATTAAGGTTTTTTGGACAAATACATTGCGTTTCGGGAAGGCGAAAAAAAAATATTTAAAAATTTTAAAGGCTGTGGAAATGGACTGGCATCACATAATCAACCGGTTTTTTTTTTAACCTTCAGAAAACGCAGAAATAATGTACCTTTGTGCATCATTAAGCGTCTCTGTTTGTTGTTTACCCAATCAGTCAGAGCCACGTGACAGACGATTAGTTTTATTCTACGATATTTCAATTAAAACACCTTGCATTATATGTCTCATAGGAAACGGACGTCTTGGACGAAGAACATTTCATGCAGTCGCAACTATGCTTTCCCATTGTAAGGAACAGAATTGTGCAAGGCGATCAAGAGTACTATAAACTCTGAAAAGTTATATTGGGGATAGAGTTTTGTTGTTACACTAAGTTTGAATAAACTCATTCGTTAAGGGTTCTAGTTTGGCATAAAGAAGTACATGTAAGCTAGAGGAGAATTGTATACCATGAAACAAAAATACTTTAGCCGCCAGCTACAGTGCTAGGTTAGCGTTGTTTTCTGTTGATCGTCTCAATCTTGATACACATTATTACACTTGAACACTTATCTAAATAAATAACTTTAAAGAATGTTGCAGCCCATTGCTCAAGTAAAAGGCCAAATTTAAGCCACTCCCGGTTAAAAAGAAGTTATGGCGAAAACTTACTACAGATTCAATGGAACTTTTTGGATGAACCCAGTTTTGCATGATAGATAACAAAGTGGAGATTTTAAACATTGTCAGGGTTTTATTTACGAATATCTCTTACAATTTATCTCTTAATATTAAAATTCGTGGTGAAATTACATCCATTTCAAGTTAATTCATATCTTTGGGTTAGAAAATACAGCTCGGTTTCTTTAGAAACTGCTTTGAATGGGGTACCTAGCTACCTTTACCGAGCTTAACCTATTTGTTACTACGGAAGAAATTCTTAGAAACCGGTATAGCTTGGTTGGTTAGTGCACCGCCTTCGGATCTAGAGGTTCCCACAAGGCAACCCAGCTTTAGCTATGCCGGAATACCCGTAGAACGGAGCACTGACTGCAGGGGGAGGGGAAAGGGTGCTTTGTCAGCTTCCAGTGATGCCAGCACTCTCAGAGCTGAAGGTAATACCGATGATAAATAACGGTACCTCCCCTTTTTTTGTATTGGGAAAAAAGGCGGAGAACGTTTATCGTTTATAAAAAAGCTTGTTTTTTCCTTCTTCCAACAAACGAACATAAAATATTGGCAAATCCCCTATAACCAAATACATAACTGGTAAAGGTGTCAATCTTGACCAAACGGAATCGATTGAAAATGGTATTCAAAACTGTCAACCTAAACATCTTGGTATAAAAGTTTTCATTATAGTTTATACAAGGTTGGTTATGAACCTCGTGCCATATATGGTTTTGAAGGCCCACCCTCGTGCCATCGCTGAAGGGCCTGGGTACGAGGTTGATGAAGGCCAGCAAACATCAAAAAAGAATACAAGGAATTAATACCTGCACAATATTTTGTTGAATTATGTGTCAATAAGAATGTTTGGATTAACCACTTGCCTGTATTTCGAAGCGTAGGTATTTTTATCGTGGGTAGTCCTGAGGGATTGCACTGATTGGTAGGTAAAGCATAAACAAAAGAAAAATCTTTGGCCAAACAGAAAGGGTTTACATCAGACATGTCAGTCAACGTTTTCGTAGGCGTGTTGTAAACCTATTCAACTGCGAGACCATTACATACAACCTACTCGAAGTAACCAAGTATACTTTTGATTGTAGGCTCAAGAAAAACAAAAGAACAAAAAGAAAAGAAAAAATTAAAACAAAGGGTTCCTAACCATTTCTACAGCACCTATGCTTTCATCCCTCACGCATGACCGTGTTGACCATTTTGCTGATAGCGCAACGTGCATAATATACCAGACTGTCATGCCTGAACGCTTTGCTACCTGTGCTATAATATTAAACATTATACATAAGATTGTCACTCTTTCTAGTCAAGGGCTTAATCCAGTGGAAAAATTCCAACCAGTTCTTGATGTAACCTCGATCAAAGGGGTTATAGAGACCGCCAGAAGGGTTGTGCAAGTATTTATATCGTCTTCGGTTGATGCGCTCGTTCGTGGTTAGGTTGATGGTGGCTTGATAGCTCTGCAACAGGTGAAATCAAGAATCGTCAGACTATTAGTAAGGTATGTGAAACTGGGTTCTACTCGAACCCAGAATTTTCTGCCAGGCCTGACTCTACCGTGCACACTCCGAGTGATTATCCTTGAGTTAGGTAGTTTCCCAAGAATCAGGGATTGTTCCGACAATGCTACCTCGAAATCTTGCACAACCTTCTTTGCTCTTCGATTTCAAAACTCGATTAACCTTGCCAGAACGCTTTCTATCAGACATTATTTCCTTATTAAGGCCAACCCCTTCGACTCTTTAAGGGAAGAGAAAATGTTCCCCTCCCCCCCCCCCACCTATACATATTTCCCTCCAATCGTATTGCTCATTCAACTATGTATAGTCATAAATAATCAATGGCGTTTATGTCAAAGTCCTACCAGCCAATTACAGAAAACGTTGGCAACTTACTATGAAAATCACCAGTGCACCCAAAACGAAAGACACTAGTAAAAATTCTAACAGCCCTGCAGTGTAGATCCAGCTAAATCCTTCTAAATACAACATCGCCACAGCGAACCTCAGTGTTGAGAAGGAGCACACCATCACACTAAAAACGAACAGGAAAAAAGGGCCCCTGGAAAGAAACAACCATTGAATCAAAGTTAGCTTGGAAATAACAGGTCGGTCAGAACTCCATGCATTAGAGAGGATCACTGAAACAATCTACAATTAAGGAACTGCGTCTTGGTTTGGTTCGGTAAAACTGGTGTTTTTTTTATGATGTGCACCGCGACGCTTCAACTGCAGCTTACTGCCTCATCAGGCGATAGTGTGGAAATGTTTGTTTCAATACCGCTCGTAAGATTTTAGGGGTCGGTCAGATCACGAATAAAGCTTGTGGCTTCTTTTTCAACTGTCTTACCATAGGTAAATTAATTAATGATGTCTACTTTATAAAATACATTTATGTAGTTTGCAAATAATGTCACTTATGGTTTACAAATAATAAGGATGATCGATTGATTGATTGAATGACTGATTGAATGAGTGAGTGAGTGACTGATGTGCTGGCAAATCGCAGCACCAAGGTTCCGACAAACGGAATCACACAGTCCTTAATATTACCTGATAAACACCAGCATGCTGCAGTCGAAACGTCGCTGTCATTAACCTTCTAAATAATCGTGAGACAAATAAATTACGAATATTTTAATTCTTTTCCACGATGTAAAACATTCCCCAAACTATATTACTTTACCACTGTGTACATACCTATTGTAAAAGCCCACGCAGTTGTTAATGTACGGGCAATGGTGATCGAAATGTGCCACACAACGATTGCATATTCTGCAATGTTTGGCGCGAAACGGTCTGACCAACCTACAAGTGTGGCACAAGTTCTCCAAAGGGTTCATACCGGTCTTGACTTGCCACTCTTCGAACAGCCCCACCTAACAGTGAAAGAAAATCCGTTAACTCCATCAAGAGTCGCAATTACTACAAAAACGCGCTAGAGTTTGGGCCAAATCACAGTAGCTGATATACTGGCAAATCGCAGCATCAAGGTTCCAACGAGCAGAATCACTGTCCTACAATATCTGACAAACACAGGCTCTGTTGGCGAAGGGGAATAGCTTGTTCACAGGCTACCGACTTCAGCGTTACCACAACTTTGTAATACACAAGTCTTAGAGACAAACACAGCATTTACAAAAAGGAAGTCTTTGTCTTTCCAAGAGCTCACTTCTTATATTTTTTAATAACTCACCTATCCGTATTTTCTGCACTTTACTAGGCTCAATTTACCCATCTCGCCTTGATCGTTTACTTCTGCTACAGCAAAGGGCGGTTAGAATTATTTCAGGAAAGCCACTCCTTGCCCATACAGACCCAATATTCAGAGACCTTAAAGTCGTTAAGTTTTAGAATTTATATCTGTTGCACATTGGAAAGTTAATCGGTACCAGTAAATATGGTTCGCTTCTTACCCTTAACCTTGCTTCAATAAAATATTTTGCTAAATAGGAAACGCTTCAAATTAAAAAAACTCTCAGCCAGTGTCTCCTATAGCTCGTTTGAATTCACAGACTGCATGATTACTCATTTTTCTACTAATCTTCGACTAGTTGTTATTTACAGACCTCCACTCTCAAAAAAAACTGTTTGAATGTGACTCTGTTCCTGGATGAACTTAGTTCTTTTCTTGAAAAATTGATAACTAATACTGGACCGCTGATAATTGCTGGGGACTTCAATTTCCATCTGGACATAAAAAATGATCGAGCTTTCAAGATCTACTTGAGGCGTTCAATCTAGTTCAACATGTCAATGATTCTACGCATAGAAATGGACATACCCTTGATTTAGTGATAACTAGGTCAGAAGAGAAAGTCGTGAAAAATGTCAGGGTATCTGATCCCTTAATCTCTGATCATTGTGCTGTTTACTGGAATACATTGTGTTTGGAGAAACCAAGTCTAGAGTCCAAGAAAATGACATATCGGTCAGTAAAGGCCAAAAATCTTTTCTCTCAGGATATTCGGAATTCTGTTCTTATGAACTATGGACAGTTCAACGACGTAACTGAGCTTGCCGATTGCTATGATAAAGTACTCAAGTCATTAATGGACCACCATGCTCCCATAAAAACACGCTCGGTAACTGTTCGACCAACTGCTCCTTGGTACAACAATGAAATCCGAATTGAAAAGGCCAAAAGAAGACAACTCGAATGTCGGTGGCGCAAGGACAAGCTTGTTATTAGCCGGGAATTGTATGTTGAGCAGTGCACGCGTGTAAACCAAATCATTTATGATTCTAAAATGAAGTTTTATGCTAGTGCGATACAGGAAAACACCAGCAGTTAGCGAGTATTGTTTCCATCGATCACAAAAATGCTAAATGTAAATCCAGCTAAGAAGTTTCCAACCCATGAAAAGGCCAGTGATCTTGCAAATAACTTTGCGGACTTCTTCAGTAACAAAATACAACTTATAAGAGGCAACCTCCAGGCTACTAATTACTCACTTGATGTGACAGAATCACGCAACTGCACTGAACTTTGCAAGTTTTCTCCGGTGTCTGTTAAAGAATTACGATATCTAGAAAATCATGCGCCTTGGACCCTATTCCTAGCTCTGTGATGAAAGACAGTTATAATATTTTGTTACCAGTTATTGCTCGGATTATTAATCTTTCATTGGAAAACGCCATAGTTCCAGATGACTTTAAAGAA